>WNWK01002981.1:0-185375 GCA_009830355.1 Cherax destructor
AGCTCCTGGCCCCACCTCTTCACTGATCGCCACCCCCACTCCCTTCTCCATGAGCTTTATCATACCCTTTTTAAAGCTATTTTATGGATCCTGCCTCCACTACATCACTCTTAACTTTTCCCTTTTTCCCCGGACAACTCTATGGCTGAAGAAATCTTCCAAACCCCCCCTATGACTCGTCTGATTTTTCCCAACTTCTATATGTGCCCCCTTTTTTGCGGGGCCCATCTCTGCATTCTGTCCCTATCCACCTTCTCTCTCTATCTCTCTCTCTCTCCCCCCCACACACACACACAACACACACACACACACCCCAGTGGGGTGTTTTTTTGTATGCAACCCCCGGGGAAGGGCAGTGAGTGAAAAAACCCCTTTACTTAGAAACGTGAATATCGGAAAACATACCTCAGACACTTGAGACCAGTGTTAACGTGACCCAGGTCGCACCTTGCCTTGGTGCCCCCCAGGAAGACTGCCTTGCCACTTCTGGCTGCAAAAAACCTCAGCAGATATTAAACATTTCTTAGTCTCGGTAAAATCCCTTGGGGCCAGTTGACGTCATTTGCGTCCAACGAAACGACATTAACAAAACAGCGGACTTAGGGTTGGCAGGGCGAAACGTGCCGTAGTTTCATGAACGTCGGTATCCCCGTTTCTTGTTTAATATAAAGACAGAGCGGAGCCCGGGTTTTATTCAGACGTTTCACCGGGAGAGAGATTGACCAAAAAAAAAACTCGGGCAAAAACTTTCTCCTAAAAAAAGGGGGTTTTTTGTTCGATATTGACACCCCATATTTACCCCCCCAAAACCACGTGGTGTAAGTCGGGCTCAAGCGGGAGCCGCCCCTATCAATCTCAAAAAAAGGGAAATTTGAAATGGGCAGTTCAGCCCCCCCTTTAAAAAATTGGGCCGCCATTTCTTTTTTTTCCCCTAATTAACGCAGCCCCCTTTTTAAAAATTTTTACCAGTACGTATAGTAGTGTCAGTTATCCATGGGTTTAATGAAGCTTGTACCAGGGGGTTTAAATTTTGTATTAGTTAATTACTGTCGTTTAATGACGTGTTCACGTGATTAGGTCTGTGGTGTGTAGGTAATTAGTTTGGAATGAAAATAGGTCGGTGAAAAGTGGTTGGCCTTTTTCCAGTGAACCTTTTAAGGGGGGGGTTTTAAACCCGTCTTTGGTAGGTGGGGGTGGGTGGTTGTTGTGGGTGTGGGTTGTTGTTGGGGTGGTTTGGATGTGGGTGGCTGTTGTGGGGGGTTGTTGTGGGTGGTTGTTGTGGGTGGTTTTTGTGGGTGTGGGTGGTTTTTTGGGGTGGGGTGGTTGTTGTGGGTGGGGTGGTTTTTTTGGGGGTGGGTTTGTTGTGGGTGTGGGGGGTTGTTGTGGGTGTGGGGGGTTTTTGTGGGGTGTGGGTGGTTGTTGGGGGGGGTGGTTGTGGGTGGTGGTGGGTGGGTGGCTGTTTGGTGCTACTACATTGCTCTATTATTACTACCTATTATATTAATACACTACATTGCTACTATTATTACTACTACTATTGTACTATTATTACTTTTTTTACTATTTTCTTTTTTCCCTGCCTTTTCCCCTACTTTTATTTTCTACTACTACATTTGCTACTACTACTATTGCTTTTTTCGTGGAATGCAGCGTTGTTAAATAACGTTTACGGATGAATGTCCGTTGTTTATATAAGCAAGCGTTGTTGAGTGGTGTTTTACCGTTATTGCCAGTGTCCCTTTTTTGGGGTCGCTTCGGTGGACACACACCACCCCCCGGGGAAAGGGGGGTGTTGTCTTCACCACACCCAGGTGTTCCTTATACCACACCCTTCCTCAAGGTGGAAGATAATTCCATCTTCCGGGTTTAAAGGGGCCCCCCCTCAGCCCACCTCCCATCAGGGGAAAAAGGATTGGGGTCATGGTCGTATTTTCCCCGCGGCACAACCCCTTGTAGCCCTTAAACCCAACAACACCTGCACCTTTTATTCTTAGAGGACCCCCCCCCGATGTAGGGGCTTGATTCAGGGACTTTTAGGGTCTTTTGTTTTTTTCGGAAAAAAACCCACCCCGGCCCATAACCGGGCAACCCCCTCCCCCCAACGCGCACGCACACCCCGGGGTCAAATTTAAATAAAAGGGGAGGGTAAAAATTTTGTATATGACTTAATGGACTGTAAATTTTTAATATGGGAAAAAGATTCTGGAATTTCCCCCGAATATGGATTTTTTGGGAAAGTGTCTTTGGACTGTGATTTGTGGAACATTATTTATCTGTTTTGGGGAAAGATGAATGTTTCTTATGGACTAAGATATTGTGTTTTTTACATGATACTTTTTTTGGCAAATGTAGGAAGTACAGTGTCTGTACCCCTGAAGGATGAGGGGGGGATGTTACAGTGCTGGAGGTGGGAAGTCAGTGTCTGTCTCTGGGAAAAGGGGGGGGGGGATTTTCAGTGCTGGAGGTGGGAAGTACAGTGTCTGTACTCTGAAGGATAGTGGGGATGTTACAGTGCGGGGGGGTGGGAAGTACAGTGTCTGCACTCGGGGAAAGGGTGGGTGGGGATGTTACAGTGCTGGAGGGGGGAAAATCAGTGTCTGTATTAAAGGGGGGGTGGGGATGTTACAGTGCTGGAGGTGGGAAGTACAGTGTTTTGCACTCTAAAGGGGTGGGGGGGGGTGTTACAGTGGGGGGTGGGAAGTACAGTGTCTGCTCTGAAGGATGAGTGGGGATGTTACAGTGCTGGAGGTGGGAAGTACAGTGTCTGCTCTGAAGGATGGGGGGGGGGTTTTTTAAATGCTGGAGGTGGGAAGTACAGTGCCCCGTCCCCGGGGGGGGTGGGTGGGGATGTTCAGTGCTGGAGGGGGGGCCCCCGTGTCTGCACTCTGAAGGATGGGTGGGGATGTTAAAAGTGCTGGAGGTGGGAAGTACAGTGTCTGTCTCTGAAGGATGGGTGGGGGGTGTTACAGTGCTGGGGGGTTTGGGGTGTCTGCACTCTGAAGGATGGGTGGGGATGTTCAGTGCTGGAGGTGGGAAGTACAGTGTCTGTACTCTGAAGGAGGGGGGGGGTTTTTTAAATGCTAGGTGGGAAGTACAGTGTCTGCATTTTAAAAGGGGGGGTGGGGATGTTCAGTGCTGGAGGTGAGAAGTACAGTGTCTGCACTCTGAAGGATGGGTGGGGATGTTACAGTGCTGGGGGGTGGGAAGTCCCCTGTCTGTACTCTAAAGGGGTGGGGGGATTTTTTCAGTGCTGGGGGGGAAAAAACAGTGTCTGTACTCTAAAAATGGGTGGGGATGTTACAGTGCTGGAGGTGGGAAGTACAGTGTCCACTCTGAAGGATGGGGGGGGATGTTACAGTGCTGGAGGTGGGAAGTACAGTGTCGGGTACCCCCTTTAAGGATGGGTGGGGGTTTTTCAGTGCTGGAGGTGGGAAGTACAGTTTTCTGCACTCTGAAGGAGGGGGGGGGATGTTCAGTGCTGGAGGTGAAAGTACAGTGTTTTTGCACTCGGGAAGGATGGGGGGGGGATTTTTTCAGTGCTGGAGGTGGGAAGTACAGTGTCTGTACTCTGAAGGATGGTGGGGATGTTACAGTGCTGGGGGGGGAAGTCCCCGGTTGTACTCTGGGGGATGGGTAGAATGTTACAGTGCTGGAGGTGAAAATACGGGGTCTGCCTCTGAAGGATGGTGGGGATTTACAGGTGGAGGGGGGTGTGTCCATTTAAGGATGGTGGGGATGTTAAGTCTGGAGGTGGGGAATCAGTGTCTGCACTCGAAGGATGGGTGGGGATGTTACAGTGCTGGAGGGGGGAAATACAGTGCCCCGCACCTGAAGGATGGGGGGGGATGTTACAGTCTGGGGTGGGAAAAAAAAGTTCTGCACTCTGAAGATGGGTGGGATGTTGTGCTGGAGGGGGGAATACAGTGCTCCTGAAGATGGGTGGGGTTTAAGTCTGGGGGGGAAGTCTTCTGCCTCTGAAGGATGGGTGGGGATGTTCAGTGCTGGAGGGGGGTACAGTGCTACTCTGAAGGGTGGGGGGGATGTTACGTCTGGAGGTGGAAGAAGTGTCCCTCTGGGGGGGGGGGTGTTACAGTCCTGGGGTAAAAAACAGTGCTGCACTCTAAAAGGGTGGGTGGGGATGTTACAGTCTGGGGGGGAAGTCGTGCCCGCCCTAAGGATGGGTGGGGGGTTTAGTCCCGGGGGGGGAAGTACAGTGTCTGCACTCTGAAGGATGGGTGGGGATGTTAAGTGCCCGGAGGGGAAGTACAGTGCCCGCACTCTGAAGGATGGGTGGGGATGTTACAGTCCTGGAGGGGGAAGTACAGTGTCTGCCTCGAAGGATGGGTGGGGATGTTTAGTGCTGGAGGGGAAAATCAGTGCCCGCACTCTGAAGGATGGGTGGGGATGTTACAGTCCTGGAGGTGGGAAGTACAGTGTCTGCACTCTGAAGGATGGGTGGGGATGTTACAGTCCTGGAGGTGGGAAGTACAGTGTCTGCACTCTGAAGGATGGGTGGGGATGTTACAGTGCTGGAGGTGGGAAGTACAGTGTCTGCACTCTGAAGGATGGGTGGGGATGTTACAGTCCTGGAGGTGGGAAGTACAGTGTCTGCACTCTGAAGGATGGGTGGGGATGTTACAGTCCTGGAGGTGGGAAGTACAGTGTCTGCACTCTAAGGATGGGTGGGGATGTTACAGTGCTGGAGGTGGGAAGTACAGTGTCTGCACTCTGAAGGATGGGTGGGGATGTTACAGTCCTGGAGGTGAGAAGTACAGTGTCTGCACTCTGAAGGATGGGTGGGGATGTTACAGTGCTGGAGGTGGGAAGTACAGTGCCTGCACTCTGAAGGATGGGTGGGGATGTTACAGTGCTGGAGGTGAGAAGTACAGTGCCTGCACTCTAAAGGATGGGTGGGGATGTTACAGTGCTGGAGGTGGGAAGTACAGTGCCTGCACTCTGAAGGATGGGTGGGGAGGTTACAGTGCTGGAGGTGAGAAATACAGTGCCTGCACTCTGAAGGATGGGTGGGGATGTTACAGTCCTGGGGTTGGGGATGTTACAGTCCTGGAGGTGAGAAGTACAGTGCCTGCACTCTGAAGGATGGGTGGGGATGTTAGTCCTGGAGGTGGGAAGTACAATGCCTGTACTCTGAAGGGAGGGGGGGGATGTTGCAGTCCAGAGGGTCATCTGAGTCGTGATATCAGAAGTCTCCTGGCAGCAAAATGATTGAATGCGTGACGATGCAAAATACCACCAGTGAAAATCAGGGATACAATGAGCACAATAAGAAAAAAACCTTAGTAAGTGTAAAGGGACCAAGACTTTTAAATGCCCTCCCTTTTATACACAAAGGGGATTACCAGCAGATCCCTAGCTGCTTTTATGCGAGAACTGGACAAGTTTCTCAAGTCAGTTCCTGATCAGTCGGGCTGTGGTGCTTACGTTGGACTCGTGTGGCTAGCACTAACAGCGCGGTTGATCAGATCCACTGGAGCATTGAAATACTATCCAGGTAAACTCCAGGTCTTTTTCGGGTCACCCTACCTCGGAGGGAGACGGCCGGGTTTTTAAAAGTAAAATTCCGTAAAACACACTATAAACACCAACATTAAGACTTAAGTTGGTTTAATAAAACACGATGAATGAAAGATTTGGGCAATAATTGGGTATCCACAGTAGATACCCAATGAAGATACTTAGGATACATAGTGAAGATACCCAATAAAGATACCTAGTGAAGATACCCAATAAAGATACCCAATAAAGATACCCAATAAAGATACCCAATAAAGATACCCAATAAAGATACCTAGTGAAGATACCCAATAAAGATGCCTAATGAAGATGCCTAATGAAGATACCCAGCAAAGATACCCAGCAAAGATACCCAGCAAAGATACCCAGCAAAGATACCCACCAAAGATACCCACCAAAGATACCCAGCAAAGATACCCAAGTGTTATGCAAGTCTCTCATTCGTCAACTTGTCATTGTTCTGAATCATTTATATCAATTCTGGAACACGACTTTGCATACTGTACTTCACCCTGTAAATGGCTCCCTTTTGGCAGTCTGATCAGTCAGGCTGTTGGTGCTGCTTGCATGCACTCCCACGTAGCCACCTCAAAAAAAGTTCCTCACGCCTCAAGAACTTATGATTCCTGACGGCATTTGTATATATATATAAACTTATCCATTTTTAGTTGCTAAAGTCATTTACTTGTTCATGATACACGCAGTTTGCCTTGAGGTGAGCCATTTAGTGTTACAGTACAGCTGTGTTACACATCAACACTGTGTTGATTTGTTTCAGACTATGGAACAAATATTCTTCTCCAGGCTGAGGGACTGACCACCTCACCACTAAGTCTTCAAGGCTGATGGACTGATGACATCGTCTTCACATCTCTTCTGCTTCTGCTAACTTTTATGTACTCGACTGAAGAAGTCTACTGTGTAGGCGAAACGTTTCCAAATAGATACCTAACTGTTGCACCTGTGTCTTACCTAACAACCTGGCGGTATTTTATACCATTTTAATATTCACTGTGTTTTCATGTAGTGTACACATGTAGTGTACTGTGTACTTGTGTACACATATAGTATACTAGTGTATTGTTGCGACCTATGAAAAGGACGGAATGAATAAATTGTATATATATTACCTTTCATATAATTTTATATTGCTGATGTTTTCAGTAAGTGCTATAATGAGTTTCATGATTTATATTTTTATTTGACTTATATTAGCTTATGTATGTGGGTAGGATGTGTACACACACACACACACACACACACACAGAGGTATTTAAGTACCTCACTTTATATGGGAAGAATTCATTACAATGAATGGAAATACATTTAAAAATATACAACACACTTTTGTTAGTTATAAGGTTAGTGTGAAGATGACAGAACATGTGTAAAAGGTTAGTTATTTAAAGGTGTAAGAGACTTGTTGTTTGAAGAAAGATGTTGAGAGTGATTAGAGGAGAATGATGCACTTTGAACATGCAGAATGATGGAGAGTGGGTACTGGAACGGGAGGTGGGTACTGGAACGGGAGGTGGGTGCTGGAACGGGAGGTGGGTGCTGGAACGGGAGGTGGGTGCTGGAACGGGAGGTGGGTGCTGGAACGGGAGGTGGGTACTGGAACGGGAGGTGGGTGCTGGAACGGGAGGTGGGTGCTGGAACGGGAGGTGGGTGCTGGAACGGGAGGTGGGTGCTGGACGGGAGGTGGGTGCTGGAACGGGAGGTGGGTGCTGGGACGGGAGGTGGGTGCTGGGACGGGAGGTGGGTGCTGGAACGGGAGGTGGGTGCTGGAACGGAGGTGGGTGCTGGGACGGGAGGTGGGTGCTGGGACGGGAGGTCATTCATTATAGGCATCTTGGCTTTAAAAAAATTAAAAGATAATGAGTAAATTCATGTTAGATGTAAGCTACGATGCGAGCCCAGGAGCTAGTGTTCGACCCCCTAAACTCAAACAGGTAATTACAAATATTTTTATACTCCAGGGGAAGCACTGGTGCATAACTTTTGATCCGGGGAATTGGCGATATCTATCATCCTCTTCCTCAGATCAGATCTGACTGCCTCCCATTCGCCAGGCGCTGTATTGCCCTTACTGATTTAGCGCTTCTAATGAACATAACTAATCGCACAGGTGAACATTGACATGTTCCTTTGGTAAGAGAACTGTGTTCAACGTTAAAGTCTAGTGTGTGTAAACACGTGTCTTATGATCTCAAATGCAGGTGTTTACTGAATGTAAAAACATCTGTTAGCTTGTTATTGGCTACTGACGGTGAGTGTATGTACACGTGTTACAGTGTAAGTGTAGCCTCCAGGCGCTACACCTTCACTCACTGGCGGTAATTACACCAGGGAGTGTGAGAGTGTCACTCCTCTCCATCACAGTTCCTGTCAGGAACTTGTTTCTGTCAAGATAATCGTCGTGGTGCGCGTGCGTGTCTTCGCTGTGTAATTTGGAGTCGTCTACGAAGTTGGTATCGAAGGAGGGAGGTGGTTGTGGCGAAGGCTGAGCCCAACAGCCACCGTACACAGTACTACAGTGACTCGAGGCGCATATATGGTATGTTCTTGTGAGGTGGCGACCTGGTGGACCCTACAGACAAGCAGCAAACTATAGAAGTGGTTTAGCCCTAATAATTTCACATTAACTGTCACTACAAGGAGATCTGTGTAATAAAGAGTACACTCGTCACTCGCACTTCATCTGCTTTCGGTTGGATGCTGCTCCTCTCGGTGCTGCTTGCAGTCTGCTGCTGACTGTCAAACACTCTCTATTGTCGTGTTTTAAAGAGATTCGATCATTTTGCTTCCATTTGGATTTGTAAAATTGTAGAACCATGTGTCAGGGCCTCGGGGGTAAAATTTATTTGGGGAGTAGGGGGGCACAGGACTTTAGATATTAATCCATTAATTGATTAATATGTTTTCATATAGAGGGAGGATGTCTAATATTTATCCTGGGATACTCTGGTTTTTAATCTTGGCTGTTTAAGGCTGTGTGGTAGCCATGTGTCATCTTGCTTTATAAAAACACCACTAAATAACCTTCTTGTTCTAGCTCTATCTGTCTGTCTCTCTCTCTCTGTCTCTCTCTGTCTCTCTCTCTGTCTCTCTCTGTCTCTCTCTCTCTGTCTCTCTCTCTCTGTCTCTCTCTGTCTCTCTCTGTCTTCTCTCTCTCTGTCTCTCTCTCTCTCTCTCTCTTCTCTCTCTCTCTCTCTCTCTCTCTGTCTGTCTGTCTGTCTCTCTCTCTCTGTCTGTCTCTGTCTCCGTCTTTGTGGCTTTGTTGTTACCCAGTGATAGTATTGATCAGTTATTGCTACGTATAAATTTTAAAGTGTAAAATACTGTCTCTGTTGACTTCCGTTTTGCTCGCCGCTGTTGCCGTCATTGTTGAGACTCCCAGAATTAAATAATAATACATAATAATAATTCACTTGTGGGTGTATGTACTCAGCATTCATTATTGTGTGTTAACCTTTCAATTCAAGTTTGTGGCGAAGGTGACCTGGTGTCCAGCCAGCAGGCAGACTAGTCAGTATCAGCAGCCAGTGACCTTACCACAGCCAACTGACGCTCATCTCAATAATAATAACAATAATCTCCATGGGGAAGTGGAAAAGAATCCCTCCTCCGTAAGCCATGCGTGTCGTAAGAAGAGACTAAAATGCCGGGAGCAAGGGACTAGTAACCTCTTCTCTTGTATACATTACTAAATTTAAGAGAGAAAAACTTTCGTTTTTCTTTTTAGGTCACCCTGCCTCGGTGGGAAACAGCCGGTTCCTTGAAATAATAATAATAATAAATAATAATAATAATAAATAATAATAGGTTAGATTATTTACAGGGAAGCGCTAAACACGTGAGGGTCATGCAGCTCCTGAGGAATGGGAGATAATCAGGGTTGATCCAGGGAAGAGGAGGAAGCTCTAATTCTGTGTATGAGAGGCTTCTCTTACGTGTGTGTGTGTGTCGTTCCACTGTTTTACAGCTATTTTATAACCATTAGGCCAGCGGAAGGCCTCGGTCATATGACCAAAAGCTGCAGTTAGTGGGCCACCAAATGACTTAAGACCCGCGTCAGGAAGCACTTCTAGCAACTAAATTAATACGATCGCGTCTCCGTGGGACGAGAGCTCTTCGTCAGCTTCAGCGCATCTTTCTTTTAAGAGAACTGTGTTGATATTGGTTACATTTGTTAGATTTACCCCGTGGTTGTCAAATTGGTTCCAGAGTCTTACTGTCCTTGTGCTGAAAAAGTGGCTTTTAACTTCTCCGTCACTTGGGTGGACGAACACCTAAACTGCATTCCGCTCCTCATTTTTTTCCTGAGATGTGTGAGCGTGTGTATTTGTCTAATTGTCATTAGCTGGTTGAGTTTGCGGGTTTTGAGCTTCAGCTTGTGGGCCCGCCTCTTGAGCATCTGTTGGCTGGCTTGATTAATGTGTCTTATGATGGAGGAGTGGCTTTTGGTAGCTTACAGTGTCACCCTCAAGTCTGTGTATTTAGGAGTCCTTGCTACCCTTATACCTTCGTGTACAAGTACAGGTGTGTTAATACAACAGATTGTGGATATTGTAGTGGCCAGACTTTGGCTTGGATACAAGTATTTCTGGCAGTTTGGCAGACACATGAACAAAGCAAATGCAAAGTATGTGGCCACCTCTATGATCACTATCTTGAACACTGTGCTTAATTGTTCACTTATTAGGGAATATAGAAATAGTGTAATCTGTTTGAAATGTAAAAATATCTTATTAATAAAAATAAGATACCAGATATATTAAGCAAACTTCCTAAATTTACTTGCAAAAGATAAGTGAACTAGTTCCTAGGCCTTTTGTGTATCCATATGCTCTTGCGCTACCGTCCACGGGATGGATATGGGGTGCACAATAAACTAGCCACCTAAGTGATAAAACCTAATCTAAATCTATTGATAAAGAATTAATAAAGCTACTAGTGTTGAAAAGTCCCCTTCAATAAATGCCTCTAGAATACGTGTTTTCTGTTTTTTACCTTCCATTCTCTCACTCGAATTTGTTCAACTTCTCTACTGTTGTGTGAATATTTCCCAACTTTTTTGAGAGTTATCCAGGTATTCAGTTTTCATTTGTTTCCTTCTTTCCCCTCCTCGTTCTGGTTCTTCTCGTTCTGAACGTCGTCCCTCTCTACCCCTGTATATTTTGTTGTGTTTTGTGGGATCGTGTCTTCCTTCTACATGCTTCAAGTCGTGATTTCCTCTGTGCGGAGTTTTTCACCTCTGTTTTTTTTGAGGTAGGATAGCAACCTTGTAGTGAAGGTGTTTTTAAAGTTCTTATACTTGTTATATGAGAGGAATCAGGAAAGTACATTTGTGTCCATATACTGGCATCTGTCTTTGTGGGTGACTTTTCAGTGGGAGACTTTTCAGTGGGAGACTTTTCAGTGGGTAAGGTCAGTAGTTCCAGTAATTCTCCCCTTCCCCTTTTTTTAAAGTCTCTCTCTCTCTCTCTCTCTTTCTCTCATCCACCTGCCTCTGGTGTTGCTAGTTCGTGTTGACTTACACGTTGTTGTACTCGTCTTGTAAGAAGATTATTCTCGTAGATTCATTTATTAATGTCAAGTTTCATAATGTCAAGTTTCCATCACTATAGACCTATCTGACTCTAGCTTCTGATAGTTTATTCTGATGGGCCTCCCATGATGGGCTGTTTTGCTACCTTCTTAGTAATGTTTACTATCATATTATTTTTATCAGGCTTGCAGATGAGCCTATTGGTTGCTCCTCCTCGCTTCTCCAGTAGACTGGTCACATCACAACTGATTCACTACTACTACTCTCTCATGTGTTATAATCACATGTATTAGACTCGAAAAGCCTGCTGTGTAAGAGCGAAACGTCTCAACAATATACATACCTAAGTGTTGCACACGTGTCTAACTCGCCAACTTGTTCATATTGTATACCATTCATATGATAATTATTTAGTATATATATATATGTGTGTGTGTGTGTGTGCCGAATAGGTAAAACTGGTCAATTAGCAAGAACTCGTTTAAAATTAAGTCCTTCCTAAAAAATATATATTTTACGTTTAAAGATACATTTTTTTTCATTTATGTTAATGTAAAAATTAATAATTTTGTACCAAAAGAACCTTAGAAAACTTACCTAACCTTATTAAAACAAGCGCATTTTAATTTAACATAATCCAACTAAATATATTTTAGATAAGTTTACAGTAATTCAATAATAAACAAACACAATGAAATATATTTTTTTTCGTTAGGTTCAGAATGATTTTTGCGAAATTATTGCATACACAAATTTTCGCTTGTCTGGTATAGAGACGAGTCTCTGTGAGTGTTTCTTGCACTACGTTTCCCACTGAATTTTGTAAAGTTTGTGTTTTGTGGGTGTTTTGGGATTAACTGGACGTTTTGTGCGCTCGAGTTGACTGACACCGTGAGAAGGTCACGCTCACTGCCCTGGGAATAACAACACTTCTTCTGAAAGTGTTATGCTAAGTAGTGACCGGGCGAGGAATAATGAGGATGAGGAACTGAGATAAAGAAAAAGAAGAGCGAGTCAAACTGACATTTAAAACGCACCCAGTGTACGCACCATCACGCACCAGCCACGCATGGATAAGTGGTGAAAACTCACTCTCTCTCTCACTGAGTTGAGAGCAAATCTTGTCAGTAATTAAAGTCAGTGTCTTCCATTGGACCAAAGGGCACCTGGAGGACAGAGTAACAGAGATGAGCTATAATGGAAGAGGGTAACAAGTGGGGTTCCTCAAGGATCAGTCAGTTGACCACTACTGTTCTTAATATATGTAAACAATCAACCAGAGGCTGTCTAATAGTGTTGTGTGTACTTGCCGACGATATAAGTCGACACAGAGGAATAAGAAGACAAGAGATCCAGGGATAAAAACAGAAGACAGACAGACATATGTTCCAGGGAGACCTGAGCAGGCTGCACATGGGCATCCAAGAAGAACTGGCTGCTAGGGTTCAACCCAGGCAGATGCAGGGTAATGAGAATTGAAGCAGGTGAGGGTAGACCAGCGTTAATGAACATCCTGGAAATTTGGAAGCTGATACAACACATGTATTAACAAAATGAAAAGAAGACGGGAACCATACACGTACCGAGGAATTTAAGCCAGGAAAAATGAATATGATATAAGAACACATGATAACAAGGACAGAACACAAGGAGAGAACACAATAACAAGGACAGGACACGCTTCGTAGCAAGGACAGAAGATAAGTAAAGCAACACAGTGAACCAGAAGATAAATTCATTGGACGAAACAGCAATACATAACAAGGAAATGTAAAACAAAAATAAATACTCTAAGAGGAAAAACAGGAAAATGTTGCAGACGGAGTAATCAATAATTACACTGTGCGGACACTGCAAGGCAACATGCACAACCCAGGGTATGCGTCCAAATTATATACATGTTTTTTTCTCTTGTCTGGTGTGTGTACGAGGTGTGCACCTGTGCAAGCTCTTGTTGTGATAACGTTTTGCCCTAAGCTCTACATAGAGCGAAACGTTGTGACGATGTAGCCTCTCTCTGCATCTGCGTTCTCTTCGTTAGCGTGGTTTAGCACGCCTTTCTATGCGGGTTTGGACGTTGTGTCTGGTTTTTTAACGCACTCGACATTAAATCCCATTCATAGATTCTCTTTCAAAGGTAATATTTTTTAAACTACGTATTCTTTAAATCTTAAAACTACCAGGTGTCAAAGTGTGCAACACCCTTAGTGTTATACCTTAGCTGTAAGTTAGGTTATGGGAGAATTTCACAGGCTTTGATCCTAACGTCATTCTTTTGTCTCCTCAGGTGAGTTATGTGCCGGGTGGAGCATGTCCTACGAGGTAGGTGCACTCAACAGGACAGGTCAGTATGAACATCTCAAATCAAGATGATTTACCTTCGATACTCGCGGATTTCGTACATAAAATATTTTAAAAGGAAGTTGAAGGAAGGGAAATAAAAGCAGGAAGGATTTAGACATTAGGCAAGTTCAGTCTAAATTAGAGAGAATTGCAGGGGATTAACTCTTATAAAAGAGATTAAACATTAAACGAAAACAGGAATGAAGACAAGTGTCTTTACGTTTTTTAGAGTTAATAAAACCACGCTTAGTGTGCTTCAGAAGAGCGCGTACACTTCAAGGAAAAACGAGAAAGATTCAAGAGAAAGATGGTACGAACTTTAGGAAAAACCAACATGCGTGTATAAAAATAGTGTACGAATATATATGGTATTCCTTACATATATAGTGTGGTAGCGTTTACAAATGCAGAGGAGATAGTTACACACATATATGTATATATATAGTATGGTATTGCTTACAAATAGATGGTGTTATATTGCTTACAAATGCAGAAGGGGTGGGACGGGTATTTACAAATATATGTATGGTACTGTTTATAAATTAAGAGAATGGGGTGTTTACGGTTACAAATATAGATGGTGTGGTATTGTTTACAATGTGGTATTGTTTACATAGTGGTATTGTTTACATGGTGTGGTATTGTTTACATGGTGTGGTATTGTTTACATGGTGTGGTATTGTTTACATGGTGTGGTATTGTTTACAATGTGGTATTGTTTACATAGTGGTATTGTTTACAATGTGGTATTGTTTACAATGTGGCATTGTTTACATGGTGTGGTATTGTTTACATGGTGTGGTATTGTTTACATGGTGTGGTATTGTTTACATGGTGTGGTATTGTTTACAATGTGGTATTGTTTACATAGTGGTATTGTTTACATGGTGTGGTATTGTTTACATAGATGGTGTGGTATTAACAACAAAAAAGGGCACAATACCGTGACTGGAACAATACACACACAACCCGCACATATAAAAGGGAGGAGCTTGACGACTTTCGGCCACTTGGACCATTTACAAAGTGACTTTGTAAATGGTCCAAGTCGCCAAACGTCGTAAGCGTCGTCGTAAGCTCCTCCCTTTTATATGTGCGGGTTGTGTGTGTATGGTGTGGTATTGTTTACATGGTGTGGCATTGTTTACATGGTGTGGCATTGTTTACATGGTGTGGCATTGTTTACATGGTGTGGTATTGTTTACATGGTGTGGCATTGTTTACATGGTGTGGCATTGTTTACATGGTGTGGCATTGTTTACATGGTGTGGCATTGTTTACATGGTGTGGCATTGTTTACATGGTGTGGCATTGTTTACATGGTGTGGCATTGTTTACATGGTGTGGCATTGTTTACATGGTGTGGCATTGTTTACATGGTGTGGCATTGTTTACATGGTGTGGCATTGTTTACATGGTGTGGCATTGTTTACAACATGTGGTATAGAGAGGAAACCCATCAGCGTTTCTTGACAAGAATGATCAATATGAATTACTGAATGTACCTTCGAGTTTTGAATTATTTTGATAACTAGATAAACGGTAATTGCAAATAATTACAGAGAAAATTCTCTAAATTATAGACCAGTCTACCTAGATTATTAGATAAATTATTAGAGAAAGACGCATAAAAAGAAGACTGGACTGAAGACTTGAGGGAATTGATACATTAGCTGATAAAACAATCTTGTAAGATCCTTTACGTCATGTAAGATCCTTTACGTCATGTAAGATCCTTTACGTCATGTAAGATCCTTTACGTCATGTAAGATCCTTTACGTCATGTAAGATCCTTTACGTCATGTAAGATCCTTTACGTCATGATCTTAGTCAAGATCCTTTACGTCATGTAAGATCCTTTACGTCATGTAAGATCCTTTACGTCATGTAAGATCCTTTACGTCATGTAAGATCCTTTACGTCATGTAAGATCCTTTACGTCATGTAAGATCCTTTACGTCATGTAAGATCCTTTACGTCACTCGTAAGATCCTTTACGTCATGTAAGATCCTTTACGTCATGTAAGATCCTTTACGTCATGTAAGATCCTTTACGTCATGTAAGATCCTTTACGTCATGTAAGATCCTTTACGTCATGTAAGATCCTTTACGTCATGTCCTTTACGATAAGATCCTTTACGTCATGTAAGATCCTTTACGTCATGTAAGATCCTTTACGTCATGTAAGATCCTTTACGTCATGTAAGATCCTTTACGTCATGTAAGATCCTTTACGTCATGTAAGATCCTTTACGTCATGTAAGATTTACGTCATGTAGACTGTCATGTAAGATCCTTTACGTCATGTAAGATCCTTTAGTCATGTAAAGATCCTTTACGTCATGTAAGATCCTTTACGTCATGTAAGATCCTTTACGTCATGTAAGATCCTTTACGTCATGTAAGATCCTTTACGTCATGTAAGATCCTTTACGTCATGTAAGATCCTTTACGTCATGTAAGATCCTTTACGTCATGTAAGATCCTTTACGTCATGTAAGATCCTTTACGTCATGTAAGATCCTTTACGTCATGTAAGATCCTTTACGTCATGTAAGATCCTTTACGTCATGTAAGATCCTTTACGTCATGTAAGATCCTTTACGTCATGTAAGATCCTTTACGTCATGTAAGATCCTTTACGTCATGTAAGATCCTTTACGTCATGTAAGATCCTTTACGTCATGTAAGATCCTTTACGTCATGTAAGATCCTTTACGTCATGTAAGATCCTTTACGTCATGTAAGATCCTTTACGTCATGTAAGATCCTTTACGTCATGTAAGATCCTTTACGTCATGTAAGATCCTTTACGTCATGTAAGATCCTTTACGCCAGTAAGCTCCTTTCTCAAACTCAAAAAATCGAAGTTCTGACCCTACACACCTACAGATCCAAAGCTTTTAGTCCCCCTCCATCCCCATTGATCCACCCCCCTCCATCATGATCCAAGATGGGTGGGTTCCCTGCAGAGTTACAGCTTGTCTGCCATCCGCCATAACTATGAATATATATGAGGTGATCCATAACATTTTTACTGGGTCACGCCGGTGATAAATTAAACATGTGTCAATTTATATCTTGTTGTTAAAAGATGAATACCAGGGAAGGTGCATGTTGGTATATCAGATCACAACAGGGAAGGTGCATGTATCAAGGTCATGGATCAATACCAGGAAGTGTAGCATGTTGGTATATCAATACCAGGGTAGAATAGTGCATGTTGGTATATCAATACCAGGACATGTGTACGTCATGTTGGTATATCAATACCAGGAGGTGCATGTTGGTATAAGCATGTTGTATACACAGGGAGGTGCATGTTGGTATATCAATACCAGGGAGGTGCATGTTGGTATATCAATACCAGGAGGTGCATGTTGGTATATCAATACCAGGAGGTGCATGTTGGTATATCAATACCAGGAAGGTGCATGTTGGTATATCAATAGCGTCAGGGAGGTGCATGTTGGTATATCAATACCAGGGGAGGTGCATGTTGGTATATCAATACCAGGGAGGTGCATGTTGGTATATCAATACCAGGGGAGGTGCATGTTGGTATATCAATACCAGGGGAGGTGCATGTTGGTATATCAATACCAGGGGAGGTGCATGTTGGATATCATACCAGAGGCATGTTGGTATATCAACCAGGAGAGTGCATGTTGGTATATCAATACCAGGAGGTGCATGTTGGTATATCATACCAAGGAGTGCATGTTGGATATCAATCCAGGAGTGCATGTTGGTATATCAATACCAGGGGAGGTGCATGTTGGTATATCAATACCAAGAGCTAGTGTAAACAGAACGTCCCACAGAAAAAAGCATCAATGTTTAACGCAGTTTTCATAAAATATTAAGGATTAAAAATTTATTAGAAAAATTAAAAGCCTCCAGTATATTTTTTTTCCCATCAGTATTACCGCTGCTGTATACTTAGAGTATACTTAACATACCGAGGGAGAGGCGGATATTTTAATGATCCTTTCTCGTTTATTATGGCCAAGATTTCAGTGTCTTGCTTTGAAAGCCCAAGGTGTCAAGAATATGTCTCTGATATAAGAAAATTATATATTTTTCCTGGCGAGTGTAAGCGGTGTATATTTCTCAGCGTTAGTGTATAATAGTTATCAGAGCTCAGCCATCAGCCAGCCAGCAGAGTTCAGTTAGCAGAGCTCAGCCAGCCAGCCAGCCAGCCAGCCAGCCAGCCAGCAGAGCTCAGCCATCAGCCAGCCAGCAGAGTTACTATCCCCAGCTGAGCTTGTAAATCCACTAAAACTTTACCTACTAGATCAGACCTCAAAGACTACGTGTTAATCACTGTATAATTAGAGATTTACGCTTTGAGGTTCCGGCTTCTCTATCGGGTACTCTGCCAGACTCTTCGTCAGTAAACACACACTACATAGCATTTCCAAGTATAGGTTACATAGCCTTTTAAAACATAGTAGTGGTGATGTGCAGCAGATTAAAGTACAGGTTGTAGTAGTAATAATAGTAGTAGTAGCAGTAGTAAAGGTGTAGATGGTAGTATAGTAGTAGTTCTTGGAGCTGTGTTGTTACGACCTCCGTGAGGTGACACCACCGCTCCAGTGTGTGTTCACCAGCATAGTTAATGCTCCTTACATCTGCTATGACCTGTTAAGTATATATCGTAGCTACACTCAGTGCTGTCACGTCCGTGATGCACATATACGTTACACCTAGGTCCGTTACACCTAGGCCCGTTACACCTAGGCCCGGGTGCTAAGTCAAGAAAGCCTCGCTCTTAATTCTGTCATCTTCAGAATTATCATGTTCGCTAACGCCTTATTGCCAGTAATGTAAGGTTATATATTTTCGTAAAGTTATTAATTCCGGCCAGTGATGACGCTAGTAGGTTCTTATTCCTGGAACCAGAAAGTATTTTGGCATTTATGAGGAAAAATACGGCAATTATTATTTACAAATGGAGCTCAAATGGTATTTTTTCACCTTATTGCAGTTTTAAATTATTGACCACCTCAAAAAAACAAGGTCATAATGGGCATTATATCTGAGGTGATGGGGTGGGATTCCCTAGTGAGTCATGGGTAGTGACGTCAGGAGTAGTTTCCGGTCCTCCTTTTAATTAGAAGTCTGGCCAACACCTGGTGAGACAGGTGAAGGTGGTTTTATGAAGCATGTAGAGGCAGCCAAGACACTGAACTGAAGACACTAAAAGATACTTGAATGATAGAAATAAGGACGCAAGAAATGGCAGCAAATTGGGGAAAATGCTGCTTGGAGGAACATGACTCAAACTCCTTTTTTTATTACTACTTTCTTTTTTGTATTGGACTGATGAAGCCACTGTGTGGCGAAACGTTTTCTCAATAAAGATACCCAAGTGTTGCATATGTGTCTAATTTAACAACTTGTCGGTTCTCTGAACCATTCATCTACATCCTGTCTGACACAGCAACTTCTTGGGATCTTGATACAAAGGGATTCTTCAACATTTGTCCAAACCTTTGGACAAGGACTTACTTCGACTAGTGGTTGATACCACTATGACCTGCCTCCTCCTGCTTCATCTCACCTGTCTACAGTATATAAGCAACTTCTATTTGCCTTATGTTGTATTTACTTCAAGATTGATGGACTGAACACATCGACTCCAGGCCGAGGGACTGATTACCTCAAACTCCTTTTTTTTATTACTACTTTCTTTTTTGTATTGGACTGATGAAGCCACTGTGTGGCGAAACGTTTTCTCAATAAAGATACCCAAGTGTTGCATATGTGTCTAATTTAACAACTCGCTGAATTGTTTGTTGGTCCCGCTTTTTATCCTGTTGATCAGCGTTATTGTCCCCTTGCTTCCTGGGACCAGCCATACCTTCTCCTAAAACTGTGCACCAAGTGAGTTTGCATCCATGATTTCCCTGTCCAGCTCATTCCCGTTCTTCCCATCCTGAAGCTTGAATACGCTAGTGTTGCCTGAGGTCCATGTGACTAATCGTATCTGTAGCTTCGAACCTCCTTCCCTCGTCGCTGTGACTCGCATTGTAAATACCTTTCATATCCTCCCTGTAGATACCTCTTCGAGATTGCTTTTTATCATGTCTTTCCCTGGTCCTTGGCTTTTCTAAGACCGTGACTCCTTGAAGGCAGCTGTAAGGTTCACTACTTTTAAATATCCTGCCTATATAATGGGTCTGTTAGATGCAGTGTTTAATCCTAGATCTTGCTCGAAATTTATTTCTCTCCTTGCAGGCTGTACTTTTTCTGTAATTATTTCCCTGATTTGTATTCCCCTCACTTGTTTGGGTTTATCAATAGACATTTGTATGACTACCTTCGCTTCCTGCCTCAGTCTTCACGTGGCTCCTCTCAAGCCTCTCCCATTCTTATTCTTCCTGTCACCTTCACGTCATCAGCAAACAACTTGTGGTGATAATCATATGCAACAATAGGCTACCTGATACTGATGATGGTAAAAACATTAG
Source organism: Cherax destructor (assembly GCA_009830355.1). NCBI lineage: Eukaryota > Metazoa > Arthropoda > Malacostraca > Decapoda > Parastacidae > Cherax > Cherax destructor. Next base: position 19,907 of record WNWK01002981.1, read on the forward strand.
CAAATATGTAGGTGTAATGGTGGTAAGTACCACCAGGATGCCAGTTCCTGGTGATTCGCTACCAGCTTCACTGCGTCGTACACGTCACTGCAATTGTCAGATCTTTTCTAATTCCTGAGTAAATCATAGATTTTAAATCAGTATTTGCGAGTGTCTAGATCATCGCTCGGAACAGGTTATGATAAGTTGGGAGACAATAACTGTTACATGTATGTTACCGCGGGGGCGTTGACTCCCGAAACCCTTTCCAGGTATACTCCAGGTATAGATTGGGTATCATTGCCTCCGCGTCTTAAAAGACGCGGATAATAGTTAAGATAATAGTTACTCTTATTCCCCTCTTTATTTGCTGAATGGAGATCTTTTCAGTTGCGCTAATTCCTTGTCATAATGGGGAAGGATACAAATTCCCCCATAATCCATAACTATTCTTGGATACACTTTTTACCTGTATTGATTGCAATTTTTGTGTAAAGACAAGTTTATTATAAGCTTGGAGGGTGCGATGGATCCACTCGTATTTTTGTCTTCGTCTGTCTTGCAATTGTGGGTCTCTTAGGACCGAGAGCGACTAACTTTCATCCTTGAATCCAAGTTGATTACAGCTGAAAATAATTATCTTTATTAAGTCAATCATTTTGTCAAAGGCTTCGCAAGGAGTACTTTCCAGGAGTGACTGCAACGCACACTCCCTGAATATTAAGAGTTGCTTGCTATTCTCTGGTATATGTTAAGTTTCCAGGTTCACCGCCTTGGTGCAACGGTTTCAGGCGACGTTTTCTGAATTAAGAACTTAAAAGAGAGGAGGAGCACTTCAACAGGCCTGCTGACCCATGCTAGGCAGGTCCTAGTCACTTACTGGTCCAAGCCAGTCAGGTTCGAGTCACATCCACTTAATAAGGAAGAAGCACTGCATCAGACCCACAAAGATTACAGGAATGGGAACTCTTGAGACACAGTGAGGTAGTACCTCCCTGGATGGTTGCAGTCTTCCAGCCTCCTCCTTACTGGGTGCTCGCCAGATTTACCGCTGTCGTCGATTTACTGAAGATGTGGTTAAGTGTTTTGCACCTTCCTGTCTCACCTCTCTCATTACCCACGGAGATGTATTGTCACTGTCATTTACCTCTGTCGTGTCCACCTCTGAAAGCAGTTTTCTACTCTCTCACTTGTTGCTTTAAAGTTCTCTAGTTCTCCACTCCCCCCCCCCCTTTCACTTTCCAGTTCTGGTATCAGTCACTGTTCTATCCAATACACCCTTTGGAAATTTACATCGAGTTCTTCGCTCATTTAAATGTTTTCAGTATTTTTTTGTACTCGCCAATTTGTACTAGCTGATTTGTGTTTGCTGGGTTCGAGTCTCGGCTTCTAACTCTGCTGCTTAAATTAATTTCAGTGACATTACTGATTTCTTGAGCCTTATCATACCTACACTTGAAACTGTGTACTGATTTTTTTATCCTCATGCGTGTACATTCGTCCGTGTGTTCGTATCATTGTTCTATCGTTAGGTAAAAAGGACACAAGTACAACTAATGTGATATTTTATTGTGGCGACGTTTCGCTCCAGGAGCGGCTTGACAAAGCTTTTGGAGGGCAAAACGTTGCCACAATAAAATGTCACATTAGTTGCACTTGTGTCCTTTAACCAAACATATTGCCAGCAATTCTACGAACATTATTACATTGTTCTAGTGGCACAGAAGCCAGGAATAGAGCTCAACATCCCTGGCTGGACACTTCTTGCCCTATTCCCAGCCTTGAACAGTTCTAGCCCGTACTTTCACCTGAACAGTCCTTGGTTTACTCCCGACCCACTGATTTGGGCAGTAGAGAAAAACACAATAGCATTATTAGAGAAGCAGACTATAGCAGAGAACTACAGACCGGATGTCCGGCTGTGGTAGCTCTTGTGTCCTTGCTTGTTTGTGCTCGCCGTTTGCGAGGGGTGGGGTCGAGACACTGGTCCTGGCCTCACCTAAATTACTTCGACTGGTATCACCGATGTGTGGCCTTTAGGGCAGAGCCATACATAGTGCTGAAGCTGTGTTTTGAGTTTGCCTCCAATTACTCATCAAAATCTTCTTAGTTTACACCAGTGATTTGTACTTGTGTTTCATGCAACGTTGACTCCCAACTCTGTATTTTCGTGTTAGATCCAGCGTCTCTTCTTCCAGATTATATTCCGCGTCCGGTCCGCTCGCTCCTTCTCCTATTTTCATTACTTTTGAACTTTTTCAGGATTGGATTCAAGTAACCATCCTGTCTTGACCACACGTTTTCAACGTGTTCGAGTCACCTTGCAGCAGCATATGACGGTTTGGTCCGACTGGGACCGACGGTTACAATGTTTCTCATCAGTTTCTAGTCTTTTATAGGAAGCAATTTCCTCTTGTCAAGCCATATATGAATATTAGAACTCTTAATATAGACCTCGTCTCTCGTATGTCCTCTGTATCTGCTATCCTTCAGTGGCAATATTATCTCCCCAAAATTTGGCTCCTGTGAGAGCGAATTATGAGGCAGGTATTGAAGTGTTGTGTACCGGAGCTGACTGTGGCCTTGATATCATCGGCACTCGTGTACATTACCTTGGCGTTTATTGTCTCCGAGCTGTGTGTATGCTGCCGCTTGAGCAATCACGGTCACGTTGTGTGTGCTTATCATGTTGGTCTTGTGGGGGTTGAGCTGCTGCTCCCGGCCCTGCCTCATAAGCTGGTGCTGCTGCTGCTGCTTTCATAATGACCAGCCCAGCACTTCTCAGCACCGCTACTTCTCAGCATCACCTCACCACCACCACCACTACCAACACCACCACCACTTCCAACACCACCACCTACTGAAAACCTGACTGCCAGATCACCCATCCGAGACAGTTTGACAGGCAGATTTGAGAGTGAAAGTTCCTACTGTGCCAAGTCATTATGCACCGTTTCATTGCATATATGTATCATATCTCTATACACAGTGACGCAGCCACGATTTCAGTCTTGGGTGGACTTAAAAATCACAAGATGCTGAAAAAAAATCTATCGTGGTCACTGGTTAATATAGTGGTGAAAATTGTGTATTAGTGAAGTACCAGGCTCTTCGATGTAATAAGTCCGTCACTCTTGAAGACGAGATGGATTGATTACATCATGTTTACATCTCTACTGCCTTTGCTGACTCCTCTGTACTCGACTGAAGAAGCCTACTGTGTAGGCGAAATGTTTCCGAATAGTTACCTAACTGTTGCATATGTTTCTTATCATGGTCCCAGGTGTTGGTGGTTACACCTCAACAGTAAACAAACTCTGTGCGTGGTGAACCATCCTGCGTTAGTCTAGTTAGTCGCTAGTGTTAGGCTGGCTAGATGGTCTGGCACTGCGGCAGCCAAGCGAAGTTCCGGGATGGAAGGTGATTGAACAGGTGAGGAAAACACCGCTATGGGTCAAGGATGACACGGTGGAGTGCACTGAAACATCATAAGGAGGAACACTGCGGCAGGCCTACTGGCCCATAGTAGGCAAGTCTTTTTCAAACGCAAACCCACTAACAAAAATATTTGCCCAACCACGACGTCCCCTGGGTCACACTCCAGGCGTCCCCTGGGTCACACTCCAGGCGTCCCCTGGGTCACACTCCAGGCGTCCCCTGGGTCACACTCCAGGCGTCCCCTGGGTCACACTCCAGGCGTCCCCTGGGTCACACTCCAGGCGTCCCCTGGGTCACACTCCAGGCGTCCCTGGGTCACACTCCAGGCGTCCCCTGGGTCACACTCCAGGCGTCCCCTGGGTCACACTCCAGGCGTCCCCTGGGTCACACTCCAGGCGTCCCCTGGGTCACACTCCAGGCGTCCCCTGGGTCACACTCCAGGCGTCCCCTGGGTCACACTCCAGGCGTCCCCTGGGTCACACTCCAGGCGTCCCCTGGGTCACACTCCAGGCGTCCCCTGGGTCACACTCCCGGCATCACCTGGGCCACACTCCAGGCATCACCTGGGTCACACCCCAGGTGTTCCCTGAGTCACACTCCAGGCGTCCCGAGTCACACTCCAGGCGCTGAATCAAACCTCATTGACGACCTCTCCCCTCGAGGGAGGGTTGCCTTGATGCCATTACTGGGGCTCTTGATTCAAGGAACTAACCTTGTCTCCCCTTGTTTGTGCTGCATCACCCCTTGTTTGTGCTGCATCACCCCTTGTTTGTGCTGCATCACCCTTGTTTGTGCTGCATCACCTTGTTTGTGCTGCATCACCCTTGTTTGTGCTGCATCACCCTTGTTTGTGCTGCATCACCCCTTGTTTGTGCTGCATCACCCCTTGTTTGTGCTGCATCACCCCTTGTTTGTGCTGCATCACCCCTTGTTTGTGCTGCATCACCCCTTGTTTGTGCTGCATCACCCCTTGTTTGTGCTGCATCACCCCTTGTTTGTGCTGCATCACCCCTTGTTTGTGCTGCATCACCCCTTGTTTGTGCTGCATCACCCCTTGTTTGTGCTGCATCACCCCTTGTTTGTGCTGCATCACCCCTTGTCTGTGCTGCATCACCCCTTGTTTGTGCTGCATCACCCCTTGTTTGTGATGCATACTTTTAACTTCGTAGTGCTCAGTATGCCTGGCGATCATAGACGGAGGATCGAGCCCACACACTAGTACTTGCACAGAATATCCCTCAGGTTTTGCGCTTCATAGAAATATAGTAATAATAATAGTTTCGTAAATGAAGTTACTTTCTACCTTTTTATATTTCCCTTTCTTCTTCTTCCCTTGAACCCCTCTTTTCCTTCTTCTTCCCTTGAACCCTCTTTTCCTTCCTTCTTCTCCCCTTGAACCCTCTTTCCCTTCCTTCTTCTCCCCTTGAACCCTCTTTCCCTTCCTTCTTCTCCCCTTGAACCCTCTTTCCCTTCCTTCTTCTCCCCTTGAACCCTCTTTCCCTTCCTTCTTCTCCCCTTGAACCCTCTTTCCCTTCCTTCTCGCTGTTATCCTGATGATAATACTTATAGACCTTGAGATAACCAGGCAGTCCACCTGCACCCATTTAGATAATTCACCCACCCAGTGGCTCCCATGACTGGCTGATTCCTGGCTTCCAAGCTTTTACTTTCTAAATAATACGAGTTACGTCCCAGTTATGATTGTATTATAAATACTAATTAAGAATGTTTTAAGCAAAACATACAGCTTCACCCTAGTATTATTTATTATTGTTTTTGATGCATGAAGTACACAGTACCTATTCTTAAATAAACCATCTATCTCGATACACTTGAGAGAGTGGGTTTAGCCGCGTTTCCGAAATAGTGTAAGTGTAAAGTGGACTTGAAAACGCTTGTCTAGTGATATTATCTGTCACTTGGCCACTTAATAATATTATCTGTCACTTGGTCACTTAATATCTTTATTTCTACAAGTACATGTACAAGGTATACAGGCCTAGCTGACATCAATGACATACTACTATATAGAAAGCCCCTTGTTATACTGAGCATTTCCCGCAAATTAGGTCATTTTTGCCTCAGGATGCGACCCACACCAGTCGACTAACACCCAGGTACCCATTTTACTGATGGGGAACATAGACAACCGGTGTAAAGAAACACGCCCAATGTTTCTACCCTCGCTGGAATCGAACCCAGACCCTCGCTGTGTGAAGCGAGAGCTTTAGCCACCAGGCCACGGGGTACTGAATCCCTTTCTGACTGTTTCGTTTACATGGTGGTTGACACTTGGTGTGACCGTGGATCTCCCTTCGTGTATAATCTCCAGTGTAAACAAGAGTGACGGGGGATGTGGAGTGTCTTCATGGCCATGTCTTGTGTACGGTCGACCAGTGTGTGAGTGGGAGGGGGGGGGACACCCAGGAGTTACTCCCCGCTTCTGGACTCGTGCGGCTGAGCTGGAAGGACTCAGGCGCGTTTAACATTTCATTATTATACATTAAATGCTCTCCTTATCTTCCTACTAACGTACCACCATCACCTCATTATCCTCTCCTCGTCTTCTCCATCCCAGTGCTCAGCCGTCACACATGCGGCCACCGTGTAGTGAGTGAACACATGCGGCCACCGTGTAGTGAGTGAACACATGCGGCCACCGTGTAGTGAGTGAAGACACTGGCAGGGATTTCAGGTGAGGGATAGAGAGAAAGTAATGCCCTTGTAAGACTGAAGCGGCCGGTGTTGCTTATATAATAATAATATCTTTATTTTACTACATACTACTAGTATATAGAAAGTCCCTTGTTATGCTGAGCATTTCGGGCAAATTAGGTCAGTGTCCCAGGATGCGACTCACACCAGTCGACTAACACCCAGATACCCATTTTACTGATGGGGAACATTGACAACAGGTGTAAAGAAACACGCCCAATGTTTCTACCCTGGCTGGGAATCGAATCCAGGCCCTCGCCGTGTGAAGCGAGAGCTTAGCCACCTGGAACCACCAGTGACACCAAGACTTTCCCTCTCTGTGTACTCTTATTACCTTGTTGACCTTCCTAAACTTTCCAGAATTGTTTTCATGACAGCCTTATGCATCCCAAAGCCCATCCTCTGGGTGGTCGCAAATTACAGGGGCAACACAATGGATTTAGGGCCTTAGCCCCAGTTGAAGACGATCATCAATCATCAACCCGTCAGCCCCAATTGAAGACGATCATCAATCATCAACCCGTCAGCCCCAATTGAAGACGATCATCAATCATCAACCCATCAGCCCCAATTGAAGACGATCATCAATCATCAACCCGTCCTTCTGATAGTAAGTTAGTTAGGTACACATCTCTCCCCACTCGTCTTCGTTTTATTCGCATTGTTAGGTGCGTTACCTAGCGTGGAGGAATCCGCCACTCGCTCATGTACCTACGTAACCTTACCGTAATTATGTTCTATATGGTGTAAGTTTATTCAGGTATACACAAATACATTTACATAGAATATCATACATAGCAGCATATGTGTAGAGAACCCAGGATAACCCAAAAAGTCAGAGTGACTTATTTCCATTGGGGTCCTTTTTATACCTTTATACCTTTGATATACCTTTGAAGAGTTTCGAGAGTATCTACTCTCTGAGCCCGGCCATGGGCCAGGCTCGTCTGGTGCTTGCCTGGTCAACTAGGCTGTTGCTGCTGGAGGCCCGCTGCCCCACATATCCATCACAGCCTGGTTGATCTGGCACCTGGTGAAGATATTTGTCCAGTTTCCTCTTGAAGGCTTCTACACTGGTTCCAGCGATGTTTCGGATATCTTCTGGTAAGATGTTGAATAGTCTGGGACCCCGGATGTTAATACAGTGCTCCCGTATTGTCCCCACCGCACCCCTGCTCCTCACTGGGTTTATTTTACACTTTCTCCCATATCTCTCACTCCAGTATGTTGTTATGGCAGTGTGCAGATTTGGGACCAGGCCCTCAAGTACTTTCCATGTATATATTATCATGTATCTCTCTCCCTCCGCTCCAATGAGTACATGTTCAAGACTTGAAGGCGTTCCCAATAATTTAGATGTTTCAATGGCTCAATGTGAGCCGTAAACGATCTCTGGATTTGTTCCAGCTCTGCTATTTCTCCTGCCCTGAACGGGGCCGTCAGCACTGAGCAGTATTCTAAGTGAGGGAGCACTAGCGATTTGAATAGTGTCACCATCGGCATTATTTCCCTTGTTTTGAAAGTTCTCAATACCCACCCCGTCATCTTCCTGGCTGTTGTGATCTTTGTCTTGTTATGGTCTTTAAACGACAGATCAGCAGACATAATTATTCCCAAGTCCTTTACGTGTTCCTTTCGTTCTATGTGGTGACCCTCTTGCGTTTTGTATATAGTGTTCCTTTTGAGTTCTTCATTTTTCCCATACCTAAGCAGCTGAAACTTATCACCATTGAACGTCATGTTGTTCTCCACTGCCCATTGGAAGACCCTGCTTATGTCCTCCTGTAATTTTTCAGTGTCCTCTACCGTAGTGACTTTCATGCTTATTTTAGTGTCATCTGCAAATGATGATACAAAGTGTGCTGGGTGTTTTTATCTATGTCTGCTATGAGGATGAGAAACAGCAGAGGTGCCAGGACAGTGCCTTGGGGCACTGAGCTTTTGACCTCGCTGATGCTGGATCTTGCCCTGTTCACTACTACTTTTTGTGTTCTTTGTGTTAGGAACTCAAAATCCATCTGCCTACCTTCCCGTAATGCCTATGGCCCTCATTTTGTGCGCTATCACTCCATGATCGCATTTGTCAAACGCCTTTGCAAAATCTGTGTAAATCACATCTGCGTTTTGGTCGTCCTCCAATGCCTCCGTAATTCTGTCATAATGGTTCAGCAGCTGTGACAGGCATGATCGACCCGCTCTAAAGCCATGCTGGTTCGGGTTATGTTGGTTGTGCTGGTCCATGAACTTTGTAATCTGCCGTCTCATCACTCTTTCAAAGATTTTTATGATGTGAGAAGTGAGGGCTACTGGTCTGTAATTTTTAGCTAGTGCTCTACTACCTCCCTTATGCAAAGGAGCTATGTCTGCACTCTTTAAGGCCTCTGGAATTTCACCTAGATCTAAGCTCTTTCTCCACAGAATACTAAGGGCTCTTGCTAATGGTACTTTGCACTGCTTTATAAATAAAGCATTCCATGAATCTGGTCCAGGTGCTGAGTGAGTGGGCATGTTGGCCATTTCTTTTTTGTAGGATATATATGTTATTATATTATAAAGGATATATGTATACTAGGAATAAGGTAAAGAGAGTTATTTACATATACATGTGTGTTAACTAAAAAAAATAAAAATAATTCTCCTCCCTTTGTGTCGCTACATTCATTAGGTACCTCTTGGTTCTCTTCTTGAACTGGCTCATGCTATGACTGGCTTTGACATGTGCAGGCAGTCTGTTCCATTCTTTTATTGGTGTACAATAAAAGGTGTTTGAAGCCTGGCCACTGACTGTGGGTACTACAAAGTTGTGCTCTCTCCCCCTAGTACTATGACTGCTTTGGTTCCCAGCCTTGACAAAATTGGCAGCAAGATATTCTGGACACTGTGAGTAATTTTATAAACTTGATTTAATTTAAGTTGTTTTACTCTGTCTTCAGTATTCAGCATATCCAATTGTTGTAATTCATCCTGGCCTACATGCTCTCTTGGACCCAGGTCCAGGATGTATAACTCCTCAGGTCATTGCCACATGTCAGAATGGTCGTGATAACTTTGGAGAGAGCTTCCAGGCATCTTGGGAAGCAGAGTTAGGTTTCAAGCCGATCTACTTATTGTGCATCGCTATACACCGTTATCATGAATACTTTAAGCCGGGGATGTACGTGTATCAGGTATACCTCAGTTGATATGCACAAGTATTGCATCTTGGTATGTCTGGATATATACATATATATGCATCTGTAAGGATGCATATCTGTGGATATGCACATGCGGCTTACGTAGTATATGTGAACATACATATGCACCAGGGTTTATATGGACATGTATACATTTCTCAGTGTATGTATATATGTCGGTAAAAGTCGCACAGTATTTATTACGAAATAACGAAGGTACCTTAATGCCTTGTCTCTCCAGCCGTAGAGATAATTGCATACCAACGCATAATGAAAGGAAATATGAAACGAGTGGGAAAGAGAGGAGAGAGAGAGAGAGAGAAGGGGGTGGAGGGAAAGAAGGAAGGAAGGAAGGAGGGGAAGGGAGGGAGCGGGTAAAGTGAATCTGCCAGGGGTCCAGATGGAAGATGAAGTCAGCGATCTCACGCTCGCTCCGGGTGCGTTTCACATGACTTAGTCCGTGAGCGAGTGTGGCATAGTGGCTGCTGCTGCTGCTGCTGCTGCTGCTGCTGCTACCACACCACCAGGAAGTTACGTAGCGGTCGCTATAGCACCACCAGGAAGTTACGTAGCGGTCGCTATAGCACCACCAGGAAGTTACGTAGCGGTCGCTATAGCACCACCAGGAAGTTACGTAGCGGTCGCTATAGCACCACCAGAGTTACGTAGCGGTCGCTATAGCACCACCGGAAGTTACGTAGCGGTCGCTATAGCACCACCAGGAAGTTACGTAGCGGTCGCTATAGCACCACCAGGCAGTTATGTTAATACTTATCTTGCCTTATTTCGATGGATATCGTGCAGTAGAATGGTAGCGTAGGTGAAGTGATACGGCCGTAGACTAGGCTTGGATTTATTGTCGAATAGGGCAAGTGTACACGGATGCAGGGCGTGTGAGGGGACCGGAAACCAGCTGGGTAGAACCTGCTTCCGTGAGGTAGGCCGCCAGAGTGAGAAAGAAACATGGCAGGCCAGCCTGACCTTGATAGGCCTATAGATGACAGCACCGTAGTGCCGTGTAATTTGAAAGGGACTACGTATAGGCTGCTTACAGTTACGTAACGGCCGCTACCACCAGGAAATTACGTAGCGGTCGCTACCACAGCAACAACCAGTCAGGAAGGTACAACCTTCCGGTAATTTGATAGCAAAACATTAACCTGTTAAACGTTTTGCCCTCTGGCAGGGTTCCTGGAATCCCCTTTCTGTTTCGTGATCATGAAAGATGGTAGGAAAATATATTCTTAAATTGTGATTTTTTATTTACTTTTTGTTCATCCAGACATCTAAATTTGGGAAGTTTGTGGACCTCACCGGTAGGTCTGCTGCAGTGCTCCTTCCTTCTTGAGCGGGTGTGACTTGGACCTACCTAGCATGGGCCAGCAGGCCTGCTGCAGTGCTGCTTATGTTCGTGATGGGTGGGAATGATGGTGTGTGTGTGTGTGTTTGTATATTCACCTAATTGTGGTTGCAGGGGTCGATTCATAGCTCCTGGCCTCGCCTCTTCACTTGTGTGTGTGTTTGGGGGGGGAGTGATGTTTACATAATGGGTGTGGGTGGTTGCCATCATCAAACACTACCAGTGCCACTCAGAACAAACATTCATTTGCATTAGCATCCTCAGTGGCAAGGAATTTATGGCATCACTCCAGAATTTGAATACTGGCATTGAAGGCATCTTCAAGGCGAAATTTCTACAGCTACTTTCACACTGTAGATATGAGGAACATCTTGAGACTGTACTCTGAGAGTGAGGGTAAGAGAGACTGTACTCTGAGAGTGAGGGTAAGAGAGACTGTACTCTCTGGGCTCCGGTCAAGAGAAGAACTTCTAATAATGACATATACTGATCCTAATAAGACATAAAATATTCGAAAGTAATTTTATATCCGGGTTGGGATACGTGGTATATGTCACCAGTTTGGGGTCGCGGTGGGTGACATTATTTTGACAATGTGGGGTCACATTATGCTCAGTTTGTGTCGTGGGTCGAATTAGTATTGGCTTTCTTTTGTGTTTAACTATATTTTGTTACATGTAAACTACGTTTTGTATACTGCCGAAAGAAACGGTTACTTTTGTTTGTGGTGAAGGGTCATGACGCAGACAGGTTGGGTTACGTGGTGGTGGGCCACACACTGGCCACACTCGGGCCACACTAGGCAACATTTCCCAGTGTGTGGAGAGTAGCATCAGTTTCTCCGACGCGTTGAATTCACTTTCGCTAAGGACGTGTACGTACACGTCCTTAGCACGCACGCACCCCTCCCCACCCTCGTGTACACGGGTGTGCAAGAGGATGTGTACACGGAAAGTGAGTCATTACCCAGATTTCACTTTGTGGTTTCTCCCTGGCCCTTAAATTCTTCCCCTAAATTTGGCACCCTGGCATCTATAAGGTCATTTTAAAATATATTAAATCCCTCCGACCTTTATACCTTAAATTATCCAGGTGTTAGCTATCCCCTAAGGAATACTTTAATTAGTTGATTTTTTTTCTTATAAAAAACTAATTTCAACAAAGTATTTAGTAAAACTAGAGGTTTATTTTCTCGGGAGGATAAACTGTTTGAAGGTCAGTGGTAGACCTCTGTGCTCAAAACTGAAGTGCCTGGGTTCGATATAGGGGCTATGTGAGACGTATGGGTAAGTCTTCTGACGCCTGCCCATTTTCACCTAGCATTAAGTAGGTACCTGGGTCTTGGTCGACTGTAGTGGATCTCTTCCACGGGAAGAGGACCTAAGGCTTCAGTGGAAATAAGCCACATTGACTTTTTGAGGGGTTATTCAGGGTTAATAACCCTCTTTGGTTAATATCCCTCCGGGGTGAAGAAACGTACCTTTTATCTACTACCTCAATGTCCCCAAATATGGAAGCTCCAGCATTTTCCCCCTCTATTATAGTGCAAGAGAACGAAGGATAACAGAAACTACTTTGTCATCACTCAGAAAAGTTTATAATACTCTGGGTACACAGTCACCGGGATGGTGAATCCATTTTCTGTGGTGGATAATGGTTGGCCCCTCACCACCCCCCCCTCCTCCATATTCCCACTTTCCTTTGCGGTATATAGCCGCTTCTGACATCGTCTCCCAGCTCAGGCTGACACATTGTATGGGTCCGCATCCTGTGCGATGGAATATGACAGGGAAACATAGCTAGCTTTTGTTTCCACTGTATAACTATAGTATAGAATGGGTAGCACACACTGCTGATGTATCCATTCTTTGCTCAAACATAACACGGTTGCAAACAAACCACGGTACGGGTGGGGATCGAACTCACATGAAGTGAATCGTAAAACTCCAGGCCAGTGCGTAGGCCAATGGGCCAGCTGGCTACAATAAGATTCACTTTCCCTATGGTGTATAAATATACCTAGTTGGATAAACCTTATTGTAGCCAGCTGGCCCAGTGGTTTACACACTGGCCTGGAGTTTTACGATTCACTTCATGCGAGTTCGATCCCCACCCGTGTCGTGGTTTATAAATGCCCCAGGTGTAACTACACTACCAGAGCAATGTTTGTAGTATCCCCTGCAGTGTGTTTTAACTACACTAGTAGTAATGTTTGTAGTACCCCCCCCCCACTACAGTGTATTGTAGCTACACTAGCAGAGTTCTGTTCTTGGTATCATATCTTCAGTAAACATGGTAGTTGTGTTTATAAAGGTGCTGAAAGAGTTCTTGGTCCAGACACAGGCATCGCAGTGTTTTTCAAAACATCACTACTCAGCCAGCACAGAGATTCTCTCTGCTGGCTGGTGTGCTCTCAGAGCTGTTCACTTGTCTTTTCTACCTGCTACAACCAAATTATTTCAAGAATTATACGTGTTAATTGTCAACTATCATGCTGTTAGTGCTAGCACTAAAATACTAACGTCGGCGTTATTCCTGTTGTATATTCAAAGTTATTACGCATGTTTACAGGTCGGGTGGCAAGCCTTAAGCCTAGTTCCCGGGATTTTCAATTTTCACTCTGCGCTCCGATTACGTGTACTCCCCGAGCTGTTTGTGGGGTCTAGACTCAGCTCCTGGCCCCGCCTCCTAGACTATTTTCATCAGGTTACCCTGAGTGTGTGTGTATATAATTATATATATTTGTTACGCCTGGTCACCTTCCACATTACCTTGAGCCGATATCACTTCATATCATATTGCGAACTTCCTTGTTAACAACTAAAATAAGAAAGTCCGACTATATAATATTATCTGGGGGCCTCATATAATATTACCAAATGGAATCATGTTAAATTAACGTACATAGTAAAATTATTTAATATATTAGGTTAGGTGTAACAGTGCGAGAATTATGAAGCCTTTTGTAACCAGTGTTGGTTGACCCGAGCTACCTCAGCGTATATCACGTGACCTACCTTACGTCAGGTCACCCCTCCCCACAATAGCAGCTAGTCTTCAACCCATGGTACATCTCGGAAACACACTGTTGTAACAGAGCTTCATTCCCATGATAAATATGTTAAAGGTGCTCAAAGTGGACATACGTGTATCTCACGTCCCGTTTGAATTGTACTTACAGTAAACTTCGGAAAAAAATGACCTTGCAGGTTAAAGCAGTTTGTAACGCGTCCTCCTACGCTGTAACGAAGACTTGACGCTCGTGGTAAAAGAAGCGTCAAGTTATATGAACTATTCTCCCCGTCTACAAAACTCCCATTTTGTTTTAGAGTTGTATGGAAGCACGTACGGATTTCAAATGAGATTTTATTGTTTCTGAATAAATTTACCCAGGATGGTCAAATATTAAAATATTTTAGATTTAACTCTACGATAACTTGAATTATTTATGAAGTGATACTCTCTGATGCCTTTATGCAGGTTGGAATTATTGATGTTTGTGCTGCTGGGGGAGGTATTGATGCTTTGGTGGAGGTTGGGATTGTTGGTGATTGTGCTGCTGGGGGAGGTATTGATGCTTTGGTGGAGGTTGGGATTGTTGGTGATTGTGCTGCTGGGGGAGGTATTGATGCTTTGGTGGAGGTTGGGATTGTTGATGTTTGTGCTGCTGGGGGAGGTATTGATGCTATGATGTAGGTAGGGATTACTGATGCATTTTTGCAGGTGGGAAGCATTGATGCATTTATGTAGGTAGGAATCACTGATTTATGCATTCAGGTGGGGATTACTGACACGTTGATGTAATGCCTTGGAAACTGACACTATACAGCGACCAATCTGCGCAGTTTATGTAACAAGGTCGACTCTTCGTCATGGTAAATGTTGAACTTTATCATTTTTGAGCTGGTATTAATAGACGAGTAATGTCGTATTCCACGAAGCTTTAAACCCGGTGTGGTGGAAGCTCTGTCCTCCGTCCGTAAATGGTGGTCCGTTTTGTGATCAGTCGTGTTGTTGGTGATTGCAGTGTGTTAATTGAGGGAGGTGCTGGTGAAGGAAGGAGTTGGGGAGGTCTTCTCCAACCTCCAATGTAATTACTGGGGTTGTCTCCGTAGTTTAGGTGTGGGACGGTGTGTGCGAGGACCGCTGCTAAGTCCTTTCTAAAATTTCCTCTTATACGTTTAAATATATAGTTTTCCGTTTGTTAATGTAAAAATTAATATTTTTGAACCAAAGAATCTTAAAAGACTTACGTAACCTTATTATTATAAGTGCCATTTAATTTAGCCTAATCCAACTAAATTATTTTAGATAAGTTTACAATAATTTAATAAACAAACACAATGAAATATTTTTCGTTAGGTTCGGAATGACTTTTGCGAAATTATTGCATACACAAATTTTCGCTTGCCTTATTAGGCAAGAAGAGCGTTGCTATTTAAGCCAAAATAGCAAGTTTTACCTATTCGGCACGACATACATGTGTGTGTGTGTTATATATATATATATATATATATATATATATATATATATATATATATATATATATATATATATATATATATATAAATAAAATAACCACTGAAAAATAGAAATTCCAAGCGCTTTCGTGATTACTCACATTATCAAGGAACTATGTAATCACGAAAGCGCTTGGAATTTCTCTTATTTTTTCATAGTGGTTATTTTGAATATTGTGATATCACCTGTTTACTGTGATCTTATTGCATATATATATACATCACACACACACACACACACACACACACACACACACACACATGTTGATAGAGACAGAATGTTCCAGTATGACACAGCAAGCAAAGAGTGACAGTTGGAAGTTGAAGACTCAGATGAATCACAGGGATGTTAGGAAGTATTTCTTAGTCTACAGAGTAGTCGGGAAGTGGAATAGTTGGGAAGCGATGTAGTGGAGGCAGGTTCCATACACGCTTTAAGAAGAGGTATGATAAAGCTCATGGCCAGGGAGGTGTGACCCAGTAGCAGCCAGTGAAGAGGCGGGCCAGAGCTATGTCTCGACCCCTGCAACCCAACTAGTGTGAGTACAACTAGGTGAGTACACACACACACACGAGAGTGAGTTATAAAAGCCCTAATTTGCCAGTTATCTTAAGCTAATTGTAATAGCAGTGTTTGTGTGAGAAAAGCCGCTTTTAGTTTTTCTTAAGACAATTTCAAGTTGTCTTATTTAATGGAAGATTAAGATTGGTTTGGGATTCTGTATATCAGCCAATTTGCCATTTTTATACAAAAAATGGACATTGGTTTCTATGTAATTATTTTTGAGTGCCTTTTCTGATTGCCTTTATGTCTTGCGCACTGATACTTAACTGGATTATTAACTTACGCCATACTGTGTATTCCTCTTGCGTGCACTGAGGTAGAGGGGGCTGGGCTGAGGGAATCCAGGGGATGAAAAATGGTATGGTTATACCGACAAAATGTGGAAAACGACTTTGTACAGTTTAAGACATTTATTAAAGGAGACGTTTCGCCATGATTGGCTTCTTCAGTCCTGATGGAGGACCGTCATTCGTGTTTGTTTTTCCACAAGGCATGGAATACCTTTCCCAGACCACGCACCTTTCGACCGACGCGCAGCTAGTTAGCAGAGATGTTGATGTTTCTGGCACGCAGGTTAGCAGTTCAGTTTTGTTCCAGGAGTGTGTGCTGTGGTAGCAACAGCTTGTTAGTTTTGGTCACAGACGTGTCTTGACATGATGCAGTTCACTTTATTTTAGGGTGACCCTGGGCCCCTGGCGGTAGATATGGCGCCTGCCCATTTCTCTCCTTTATCAATATATCCAGACGATATATCTGCTGAACTCTTCTCCAAGCTGAGGGACTGACTACCTCAAATAATATTTCTCCAAGGTTGGTGGACTGATTACATATTCATTTCACTACTACACCTGCTGCTTCTGTATTTGACCGAAGAAACCTACAGTGTACGCGAAATGTATCAACAATAAAGAGACCCTTATTAAGAAGCGTTGAACCCATAAAAGAAAAGGTGAAGTGATTAGGGTTAAACCAAGGAAGGAGCCGAGTAGCCCTTCACCAGCTTGAAGATAATCTCTTAAAAGCCTCGCGATTGAGTTTCTTTTCATGTAGAAGACGTTTTGTGCCGCAGTGGACCCTTACTGGGAGTAGTGCCGTCCCGTCTAGAAATAATCTGTCCAGCAGCGAGGTGTGGTAGTGAACGTGAATGATACTGGCAGCTTTTACAATGAATAATTACCATTGCGTTGAACGTTTAGTCTCCTGGTGAGGTGTTTGTCAACAGTGAGTGAGGCTGCGTGCTTCCACATCAACCACTTGTGCCTCGGCCTGACACACGGCGCTGAAATAGTTTGCTTTATCTCTTCTCCTATTAGAAAGTGAATGTATCTAGATATTTAGGAGTAGATATGCCTAGAGGGAGGCCTAGTCAAGGATACCCTCCAGGTAGACTAGTCTGTGAAGGACAAGATGAACCATATTACGTGACCCTGTACGTGATCCTATACATGACTATGTGCGTGCCTGTGCGTATTCACTTACGACTCTCGTACACTTTTTTGTACAAATTGTAGTTTAGCCTTTTGTGTGTGTGTTGTGAGTCAGTATTTTGTGTGGGCGTGAATTATGGTGCCAGTGGTCATCGCTCTTTGTGATACACTTTGCTCAAGTCACTCTCACTTCCATATTATTGAACGTAAACATGGGTGAGTAAAACCTGGATCGCCATCCACGTTTACTCACTTTGGCAATATATTTGTACGTTCACTTTAGTGTATTTATGGTTAATTCTCATTTATATATTGTGCAATAAGATCACAGTAAACATGTGATATCATATATGCCGAATAGGTAAAACCTGTAATTTTGGCTTAAATAGCAACGCTCTTCTTGCCGAATAAGGCAAGCGAAAATTTGTGTATGCAGTAATTTCGCAAATTACTGCATACACTAAAATATATTTAGTTGGATTAGGCTAAATTAAACTGCGCTTGTTATAATATGTTTAGGCAAGTTTTCTGAGGTTCCTTTGGTACAAAATTATTAATTTTTACATTAACATAAATGAAAAAAATATATCTTGAAACGTATAAGAGAAAATTTTAGAGAGGACTTAATTTTAAATGAGTTCTTGCTAATTGACAAATTTTTGCTATTCGGCACTATATATGAATATATATATATATATATATATATATATATATATATATATATATATATATATATATATATATATATATATAATGCTGTGGTGGTTTATTTCCACCAAAAGAACCATTTTCACCTCCACAACCATCCCCAGCATCTCAACCACCTGCGCCACCACAACCACCAGCGCCACCACAACCACCTGCCACCCCACCATAGCCTGTATATGCCTCATTACTATGTATGAAGACGTCACTTGGGCTCCACGGCGGGTTTGTCAACATGTCGGGGGCAGCTTGTGTTAATTTGGCTCTTGTTGGAGGACGTGTGTTTGTGACCCTGGGATTACACCCTCTTCCCTGTGTGTGTGACCCTGGGATTACACCCTCTTCCCTGTGTGTGTGTGTGTTTTTTTTTTGTGTGAGAGAGAGAGAGAGAGAGAGAGAGATATTATTTCCAGGTATGTATTTAGGATTACTCTCAGGTACGTATGCCTGTGATCCAGGGATTATTCCTGGGAATTATTTCATGAAGGATTTGCCTCGCGCAGTTTTTCTTGAATCGGATTTCACAATTATTAACACAAAATCCTTAAGTGAAACTTAGTTTCACACTTTCACTTTCTTTTCCGCAGACTGCAACATCTCGTTTTCTGTTGGTATGTAAATATGCGTTTTCCTCTGTTTTGGCAGCACAGAATATTCCTAAAACCTATTATGCTAAGATGATAATTTATTGGCAGTTACTGTCACGTAGGAGCAGTTAACTGCGTCCTGTCATGGCTGAGGGGTCACTGTTTACGTTTATGATGCCTGGTAAACAACGCAGAGTTATTGTGGTCAGCTAATCCGTATTGTTTGTTGTAATCGTTAGACACCAGGCAACTGTTGCTGTTGCTAGTGTTGTTGTTGTTGCTAGTGTTGCTGCTGTTGCTAGTGTTGCTGCTGCTGCTAGTGTTGTTGCTGTTGCTAGTGTTGTGTTGTTGCTGTTGCTAGTGTTGTTGCTAGTGTTGCTGCTGTTGCTAGTGTTGCTGCTGCTGCTAGTGTTGTTGCTGTTGCTAGTGTTGTTGCTGTTGCTAGTGTTGCTGCTGCTAGTGTTGTTGTTTTTGTTGCTGATGCTAGTGCTCTTCTAATCCTGAGGTCTCAGTACCTTGTCACTCCTCATTAACCATTATATATATATATATATATATAATATATATATATATGCACAGACCCTCGGAAAAGAAGTAATGAACGACTAAGTAAATTAAAGAAAAACCGTGTGGGACTTGAGCTGGTTATTAGATGTGTACATATCCCGGGGTGCCACTCAGCCAGTGTTGGTTACAAGATCACGCACAAGAACCTGCCGTGCTTCTCCAAGAAGCGGGAGGCTGTGAAAAAAAAAACCCTCGTAGCTGGAGTCAGTGGCGCCTGCAGACAGGTGAAGCGAGGCATTCGCTGGTGACGCGAGAGATTGGTGGAATCGAACGCTAATGGAGGGAGACATTCACTGATAGATTGGGGCACTGATGCGTGTATTATGGTCAAATTAATTGTGGTGTTGGGTGTTTGACGAGGGTCGTGAGGGGTATAGGTAGGGGTGTGTGTGTGTGGGGTTGCTGTCGTTCCCTTGACCGCAGTCTGCTCAGTACCGTTACCCCACTATGACACCACTGCTGCGGGCGCGCGCATACATCTGTTGCTCTGACATTTGCATCTGTACCTGGCAGTGTACGTGTGTCATTTGAGTGTGCATCTCATGTAGTTAATTGTGTGTACACACGCCGCCTGTGTGTGAATCGCCGTGTACACCATCTGGATACATTACATTTACATGATCTGTGAGCCGTTGGTATGCCAAAATACAAAATTATCTGAAGTTGACGCTGAGGTTATAAGGGTGGGAGTGTTGTGTCAGTACCCAGATCACCCATGCAGTGCACCCAGCCTGTGCACTCAGCACCCATGAACTACCACCAAAAGTCTCCCAATCACGACCCAACACAAAATATGGAAGAAACAGACCCACAAGGTGTGTATGTGTAGTGATGTTCATGTGAACTGGTTGACGTTTCGGTCCGTCCAGGACAATATCAAGTTATATGGAATGTGTTCCGAGAACGTGATTTATATTTAGACCAGGTAGCCGTGCACTGTCGGTATTCCCACAGTATAACTCTAGAATAGCGTAGCAGAACTCTGCGTGTTTCCCCACAGCGTAACTCGCATTGTAGATATTGGCACTGAACAGGCTAGCTTTTTGTACATCTCATATCCATGCTGTGGACGGTAGCACAAAAGCACATGGATACACAAAAGGCCTATGGATTAGGCCCCAAATATTTTAGCAAGACTACATCTGGATATACACGTGTATAGAACAGGGTAACCGCGGACTGTTGTATTCTAATCTTCTTTAAACTATATTTTTATACAGAACTTTGGGAAAAGTGAAGCCAACTTCCTTGGCATATCTAGACATCTTCCCTTGTGTTAGTCCTCTCTCTCAGAGAGAGAGAGAGAGAGAGAGAGAGAAGAGAAACCGTGACTCTTCCACGCTGACCTGTCTTGATCTCTCTCAGCCTTCCTGTTCTTCCCTTAGCGTCATTTGACCTTCCGACCTTCCCCATCTCCCTACCTTTCCTGACTCCTTGCAACACATGACCTACTCTCACTTTCCAGTAGGAATAACAGCTAATGTTCAACACTCTTTTTTTTTAGTTTTTCCTAGAAGTTGGTGGTGTGATCATCATGTGTTGCTAGTGAATGTCTCCTGGTGGTGTTGCTGCTGCTAGGTCACCTTCCTGTAAGAAACCGAAAACAGACTTCATAAGAACAATGTGTGTATATATATATATATATATATATATATATATATATATATATATATATATATATATTATGGAGGTGGTATGTTAGAAGTGTATACTTGCGGTATATGGATGGGCACTGATCAGTGACGTAGGAAGAAATAAGAACTTTGATGGCTTAACTTGTGAACAGACTGACATCAAGATACTGACATCAAGATACTGACGTCTAGACTGACATCAAGATACTGACGTCTAGACTGACATCAAGATAGCTGACGTCTAGACTGACATAAAGATACTGACGTCTAGACTGACATAAAGATACTGACGTCTAGACTGACATCAAGATACTGACGTCTAGACTGACATCAAGATACTGACGTCTAGACTGACATCAAGATACTGACGTCTAGACTGACATCAAGATACTGACGTCTAGACTGACATCAAGATACTGACGTCTAGAGACATCAAGTACTGACGTCAGATGACATCAAGATACTGACGTCTAGACTGACATCGGATACTGACGTCTAGACTGACATCGATAGACTGCATCGCCTGACTGACATCGTGATGACGACGTCTAGACGACATCGGATAGACTGACGTCTAGACTGACATCGTGATAGACTGACGTCTAGACTGACATCGTGATAGACTGACGTCTAGACTGACATCGAGATAGACTGACGTCTAGACTGACATCGAGATAGACTGACGTCTAGACTGACATCGAGATAGACTGACGTCTAGACTGACATCGAGATAGACTGACGTCTAGACTGACATCGAGATAGACTGACGTCTAGACGACATCGAGATAGACTGACGTCTAGACTGACATCGAGATAGACTGACGTCTAGACTGACATCGAGATAACTGACGTCGCTGACCGAATAGACGCGTCTAGACTGACATCGAGATAGACTGACGTCTAGACTGACATCGAGATAGACTGACGTCTAGACTGACATCGAGATAGACTGACGTCTAGACTGACATCGAGATAGACTGACGTCTAGACTGACATCGAGATAGACTGACGTCTAGACTGACATCGAGATAGACTGACGTCTAGACTGACATCGAGATAGACTGACGTCTGAGACTGAGCTATCGAGATAGACTGACGTCTAGACTGACTCGAGATAGACTGACGTCTAGACTGACTATCGAGATAGACTGACGTCTAGACTGACGTCGAATAGACTGACGTCTAATAGACTGACTCAAGACTGACGTCATAGACTGACGTCAGATAGACTGAGCATAGACGACTCAAAACTGACGTCTAATAGACTGAGCGTCAAGATGACGCAAACGACGTCTAATAGACTGAGCTCTAATCAGACTGACGTCTAATAGACTGACGTCTAATAGACTGAGCGAATCAGATAGACGATCTGCAATAGACTGACGTCAATAGACTGACGTCTAATAGACTGACGTCGAGATAGACTGCGTCTAATAGACTGACGTCGAGATAGACTGACGTCTAATAGACTGACGTCGAATAGACTGACGTCTAATACTGACGTCGAGATAGACTGACGTCTAATAGACTGACGTCTAATAGACTGACGTCTAATAGACTGACGTCTAATAGACTGACGTCTAATAGACTGACGTCTAATAGACTGACGTCGAGATAGACTGACGTCTAATAGACTGACGTCGAGATAGACTGACGTCTAATAGACTGACGTCGAGATAGACTGACGTCTAATAGACTGACGTCGAGATAGAGACTCATGCGACGTCAATAGACTGACGTCAATAGACTGACGTCGAGATAGACTGACGATCCTAATAGACTGACGTCGAGATAGACTGACGTCTAATAGACTGACGTCGAGATAGACTGACGTCTAATAGACTGACGTCGAGATAGACTGACGTCTAATAGACTGACGTCAGACGAGATAGACTGACGTCTAATAGACTGACGTCTTAGATAGAAGACTGACGTCTAATAGACTGACGTCGAGATAGCTGACGCTGACGTCAATAGACGCGTCGACTACGTCTAATAGACTGACGTCGAGATAGACTGACGTCTAATAGACTGACGTCGAGATAGACTGACGTCTAATAGACTGACGTCGAGATAGACTCGATGACGTCGAGATAGACTGACTGACTGACGCGAATAGACTGACGTCTAATAGACTGACGTCGAGATAGACTGACGTCTAATAGACTGACGTCGAGATAGACTGACGTCTAATAGACTGACGTCGAGATAGACTGACGTCTAATAGACTGACGTCTAATAGACTGACGTCGAGATAGACTGACGTCTAATAGACTGACGTCGAGATAGACTGACGTCTAATAGACTGACGTCGAGATAGACTGACGTCAATAGACTGAGTCTAATAGACTGGACGTCGAATAGACTGACGTCTAATAGACTGACGTCGAGATAGACTGACGTCTAATAGACTGACGTCTAATAGACTGACGTCTAATAGACTGACGTCGAGATAGACTGACGTCTAATAGACTGACGTCGAGATAGACTGACGTCTAATAGACTGACGTCGAGATAGACTGACGTCTAATAGACTGACGTCGAGATAGACGTCGACGCTCTAATAGACTGACGTCGAATAGACTGACGTCTAATAGACTGACGTCGAGATAGACTGACGTCGAGATAGACTGACGTCTAATAGACTGACGTCTAATAGACTGACGTCGAGATAGACTGACGTCTAATAGACTGACGTCGAGATAGACTGACGTCTAATAGACTGACGTCGAGATAGACTGACGTCTAATAGACTGACGTCGAGATAGACTGACGTCTAATAGACTGACGTCTAATAGACTGACGTCTAATAGACTGACGTCGAGATAGACTGACGTCTAATAGACTGACGTCGAGATAGACTGACGTCTAATAGACTGACGTCGAGATAGACTGACGTCTAATAGACTGACGTCGAGATAGACTGACGTCTAATAGACTGACGTCGAAGACTGAGTCTAATAGACTGACGTCGTAATAGACTGACGTCGAGATAGACTGACGTCGAATAGACTGACGTCAATGTGACGTCGAGATAGACTGACGTCTAATAGACTGACGTCGAGATAGACTGACGTCTAATAGACTGACGTCTAATAGACTGACGTCGAGATAGACTGACGTCGAGATAGACTGACGTCTAATAGACTGACGTCGAGATAGACTGACGTCGAGATAGACTGACGTCTAATAGACTGACGTCGAGATAGACTGACGTCTAATAGACTGACGTCGAGATAGACTGACGTCTAATAGACTGACGTCGAGATAGACTGACGTCTAATAGACTGACGTCGAGATAGACTGACGTCTAATAGACTGACGTCGAGATAGACTGACGTCTAATAGACTGACGTCGAGATAGACTGACGTCTAATAGACTGACGTCGAGATAGACTGACGTCTAATAGACTGACGTCGAGATAGACTGACGTCTAATAGACTGACGTCGAGATAGACTGACGTCTAATAGACTGATGTCGAGATAGGCTGACGTCTAATAGACTGATGTTGAGATAGACTGACGTCGAGATAGTTTCTAGCTTCTGTTTTCATGTGTGTAAATGTTGAAGAATATCTCTGTTAAGTAAAAGGACACAAATGCAACTAATGTGACATTTTATTGTGGCAACGTTTCGCTCTTCAGGAGCTTTCTCAAGCCGTTACAAGCGATAATGGACATAGTGGGTTTATATATACTCTCAAAGTGAGGTGAAATACTAGTGGTGGTAGTAGTAGTGATATTAGTAGTAGTAGTAGTAATACAATAAGGTAGAACAATCAATATGCACATGAGTAAAAGGTGATAAAACAAATACTATGGTAGTATAACAATAGGTTAGACAAATATTTCTGCTGGAGGTTGAAATATCGAAGGCCTGTAGGAGTGTTCCACATCTACGATGTGCTTGTGTTGAATTAGCAGGAGAGACTATGTGATGGTAGGGTTTACTGTTTTCAGGAGGATTCTTGCTAAGACTTCAGAGATGGTGAAGCTGCCTTTGTTTTGTTTAATTGTGTTAGAAACAGAGAAGTGCTGATTCAAGGCATTTGCGTCTACGGAAATTAGTTTCTTTGATTACTAGTCGGGCGTCTTTGAATTTCATGAGATGATTGTTGGAATTTCGGTGTTGTACGCAGGCGTTGTTCAGGTTATCGTTTCTGCATGCATTAATGTGTTCATTGATGCGTGTTTCGAGGTTCCTTGCTGTTTCTCCTACATAAATTCTGTCGCAGCCTCCACAGGGTATAGTGTAGACCCCTGCGTTGACTGGTTCATGGTGCTTGGATTTAGTCTTGGTTAGATTCTTAATAGAAGTACTGGAAGCGATGGCGACTCTAGTGTTAGCTTGTGCAAATACTTTAGAAATGTTGGATGCAACCTGGCTGTTGGGAAGAATTATGACTTTGTTTGGAGTGGTGTTGATGCGTGGAGAATTAATGATCTGAAGATAACCTGAACAACGCCTGCGTACAACACCGAAATTCCAACAATCATCTCATGAAATTCAAAGACGCCCGACTAGTAATCAAAGAAACTAATTTCCGTAGACGCAAATGCCTTGAATCAGCACTTATCTCTGTTTCTAACACAATTAAACAAAACAAAGGCAGCTTCACCATCTCTGAAGTCTTAGCAAGAATCCTCCTGAAAACAGTAAACCCTACCATCACAGTCTCTCCTGCTAATTCAACACAAGCACATCGTAGATGTGGAACACTCCTACAGGCCTTCGATATTTCAACCCCCAGCAGAAATATTTGTCTAACCTATTGTTATACTACCATAGTATTTGTTTTATCACCTTTTACTCATGTGCATATTGATTGTTCTACCTTATTGTATTACTACTACTACTACTAATATCACTACTACCTCGACCACCACTAGTATTTCACCTCACTTTGAGAGTATATATAAACCCACTATGTTCATTATCGCTTGTAACGGCTTGAGAAAGCTCCTGGAGAGCGAAACGTTGCCACAATAAAATGTCACATTAGTTGCATTTGTGTCCTTTTACTTAACATATTGTCGGTAATTCTACCAATATTATTACAAGAATATCTCTCTCTCAAATACAGGTACACACAGCAGCACCTATACTGCCTCCTTGAATATCTGAGACGTACGTGTACAACATTCACAGGCGTGCGCATGCCTTCACGCACATGCGTACACGCACATACATGCGCACACGCACGGATACCTACAATCACTTGCTTTCATAACTTCCAGCACTTGGAAAAATTAGAGAAAGTTTTTTTTCTCATTTTCCTGAAAAAAAAGTAATGAACGCAAGTTAAATATTAACAAAGTGTGCACACAGTGTGCACACTGTGTGCACACTGTGTGCACAAAGTAGGTTGCCACCGGAAAAGAGAGAGAAAAGTGTTCGGGGTATAAAAGTGAGAGGATACAGGCTTCGTGAAATCGAAGGTGAGAGTGACCAGCAGGCTTGGGAGAGTGAGTGGCCAGCAGGCTTGGGAGAGTGAGAGGCCAGCAGGCTTGGCAGAGTGAGAGGCCAGCAGGCTTGGGAGAGTGAGAGGCCAGCAGGCTTGGGAGAGTGAGTGGCCAGCAGGCTTGGGAGAGTGAGTGGCCAGCAGGCTTGGAGGAGTGCCAGCAGCTGGGAAGTGAGTGGCCAGCAGGCTTGGGAGAGTGAGTGGCCAGCAGGCTTGGGAGAGTGAGAGGCCAGCAGGCTTGGGAGAGTGAGTGGCCAGCAGGCTTGG
Source organism: Cherax destructor (assembly GCA_009830355.1). Lineage (NCBI taxonomy): Eukaryota > Metazoa > Arthropoda > Malacostraca > Decapoda > Parastacidae > Cherax > Cherax destructor. The sequence goes on from WNWK01002981.1 coordinate 46,307, forward strand.
GAGAGTGAGAGGCCAGCAGGCTTGGGAGAGTGAGAGGCCAGCAGGCTTGGGAGAGTGAGAGGCCAGCAGGCTTGGGAGAGTGAGTGGCCAGCAGGCTTGGGAGAGTGAGTGGCCAGCAGGCTTGGGAGAGTGAGTGGCCAGCAGGCTTGGGAGAGTGAGTGGCCAGCAGGCTTGGGAGAGTGAGTGGCCAGCAGGCTTGGGAGAGTGAGTGGCCAGCAGGCTTGGGAGAGTGAGTGGCCAGCAGGCTTGGGAGAGTGAGTGGCCAGCAGGCTTGGGAGAGTGAGTGGCCAGCAGGCTTGGGAGTGAGTGGCCAGCAGGCTTGGGAGAGTGAGTGGCCAGCAGGCTTGGAGAGTGAGTGGCCAGCAGGCTTGGGAGAGTGAGTGGCCAGCAGGCTTGGGAGAGTGAGTGGCCAGCAGGCTTGGGAGAGTGAGAGGCCAGCAGGCTTGGGAGAGTGAGAGGCCAGCAGGCTTGGGAGAGTGAGAGGCCAGCAGGCTTGGGAGAGTGAGAGGCCAGCAGGCTTGGGAGAGTGAGAGGCCAGCAGGCTTGGGAGGAGGGGTGAGAGGGGCCAGCAGGCTTGGGAGAGTGAGAGGCCAGCAGGCTTGGGAGAGTGAGTGGCCAGCAGGCTTGGGAGAGTGAGTGGCCAGCAGGCTTGGGAGAGTGAGTGGCCAGCAGGCTTGGGAGAGTGAGTGGCCAGCAGGCTTGGAGAGTGAGTGGCCAGCAGGCTTGGGAGAGTGAGTGGCCAGCAGGCTTGGGAGAGTGAGTGGCCAGCAGGCTTGGGAGAGTGAGTGGCCAGCAGGCTTGGGAGAGTGAGTGGCCAGCAGGCTTGGGAGAGTGAGTGGCCAGCAGGCTTGGGAGAGTGAGTGGCCAGCAGGCTTGGGAGTGAGTGGCCAGCAGGCTTGGGAGAGTGAGAGGCCAGCAGGCTTGGGGGGTGAGAGGCCAGCAGGCTTGGGAGAGTGAGAGGCCGGGAGGCTTGGGAGAGTGAGAGGCCAGCAGGCTTGGGGAGTGAGAGGCCAGCAGGCTTGGGAGAGTGAGTGGCCAGCAGGCTTGGGAGAGTGAGTGGCCAGCAGGCTTGGGAGAGTGAGTGGCCAGCAGGCTTGGGAGAGTGAGTGGCCAGCAGGCTTGGGAGAGTGAGTGGCCAGCAGGCTTGGGAGAGTGAGTGGCCAGCAGGCTTGGGAGAGTGAGTGGCCAGCAGGCTTGGGAGAGTGAGTGGCCAGCAGGCTTGGGAGAGTGAGAGGCCAGCAGGCTTGGCAGAGTGAGAGGCCAGCAGGCTTGGCAGAGTGAGAGGCCAGCAGGCTTGGCAGAGTGAGAGGCCAGCAGGCTTGGCAGTGAGAGGCCAGCAGGCTTGGCAGTGAGAGGCCAGCAGGCTTGGCAGAGTGAGAGGCCAGCAGGCTTGGCAGAGTGAGAGGCCAGCAGGCTTGGCAGAGTGAGAGGCCAGCAGGCTTGGCAGAGTGAGAGGCCAGCAGGCTTGGCAGAGTGAGAGGCCAGCAGGCTTGGCAGAGTGAGAGGCCAGCAGGCTTGGCAGAGTGAGAGGCCAGCAGGCTTGGCAGAGTGAGAGGCCAGCAGGCTTGGCAGTCTTTGTTGACAAGTGAACCTTATAGTATCTTTGATGCTGAAGGGCTCTTGATTCAAGGAATCAAAGTTTTCCATTTCTTTGAACAAATCATTTACCTGCCATTTCCCAGGTGATGTCCCTTACAGGTTTAACGCTCCCACATAAATTTATAATATACAATAATGAACTTGCGTTGCTTAGTCATGTACTGGAAATATAATTTGTATATTGTCTCGGTGTGGCGTTATACGCAAGTTTAGCGTAGGCAGGAACACTTGTTAGGTGGGTATTGTGGTACCTTGGAAAATGTGACAGATGTTTAGGGGGATGGAAAAGGGATGTTTAGGGGGATTGGAAGATGTTAACGGAAGAGGAAGGGACGATTGTCAACATTGGTTTCATAGACTCGAATGTGGGAAGTGGGGAGGTGTTAGGTGGGGAGAAGGGAGGTGGAGGCAAGGAAAAGAGGTTCGATATCGAGGGAGGGAGAAAGGTTGAAGTGGTACTTGAACACGCGTGCAGGAAGGGGCCTTGAGTGTGTGCGCGCCTGGGGAGGGAAGGATGGAAGGTAGGTTGGGAAGAGAGGACTGATGACTCGTGAAGCCAGGACTTCCGGGGAGAGGCGAGGAGCGAGGTAGCTCCTACTACTGACGTCGCTCCCACTGCTGACGTCGCTCCTTTACCTCATCTGCCCTTGTGATGTCTTCTCAAGGATGTATTCATCACGCCCAGGAATATGTACACACACACACACCTCACACACACACACACACACACACCTCACACACACACACACACACCTCACACACACACTCACACACCTCACACACACACCTCACACACCACCTCACACACACACACACACACACACACACACCTCACACACACACACCTCACACACACACCTCACACACACACACACACCTCACACACACACACACCTCACACCTCACACACACACACCACCCAACTACATACCTAGTAGCGATCAGTGAAGAGGCGGGGCCAGGAGTTATGAATCGACCCCTGCAACCACAAATAGGTGAGTACACACTGGCTGGCAAGTCTTCCTTTAGCATCTTAAATCAGCTTTCCCGATTACAGTGTCTAACATTTGAGTGGAAAATGTCCTGTGGGCTCTCCCTCTCCCTCTCTAGATTCCGAGAGATTGAGCAGTGGGGTGCATCTCTGCATTCCAAGACGGTCAGTGTCAAGGTGGACCGCAATTTTTACGTCAATGACGAGATTCTGCCTCCTGGTCTCAAGGTAATGAGACTGACCAGGTGTATGGATGAGATGGCCGACATGGTGTAAGGAAGAGTTGGCTGACCTGGAACTGTATAGCTAGGCTGTATCACTTTATTTCACTCGTCTAGTTGTGTTTACTGGGGTAGAGTCATAGCTCCTGACCCTTTTTCATAACTCGCAGGTCACCGCACCTGCAGCTAGGTCCTGGACCACACTTCTGGCTTCATCAGTCAGACCATTTGCACTTGCAGTACGTAGACCATCGCAAACACTACAGCCTGGGGATACCCGTCACTTTCCGTCTTAAAGAGAGGGACCTGTCAGCCCAGACTTAACAGCTGCTTCCGTCTTGAGAACTGAGGCAGAAAAGTATATACTAGGGTGATGCAGGTTCGGGGAATGGAGGTGTGTCCGGCAGGGAAGGTGTGCGCAGTGAAGCATAGGGAAGGGGAGATGGGATGATAAAAGAGGGAGGGAGAGAGAGAGAGGGGTGCTTGAGGAGCAGGAATCCACTGAAGATTGTTACTCTGACTGGTTAATTACAAGGGCTGCAGGGTCGTCACTCTGGTCATAATAATGTGGCACAATCACCTGTTTTAAAGATGGCGGCTGGTCGTTACTGCGCAGCACAATAACAAGAAACTTGGCATTTTGACAGACAGAGAGACAGGCGCCAGCATGCACGCGAGCGCACTTGCGGACACAGACAGACACAAAGACACACACATCTTCGCCACATGTACATATATTTGTCCCATATTAACTTAAGTATGCTAATTCCAAATCTGAAGTCAGAACTGATCCAGCACATCACGATTACTTTCCCATGTAATTTCATGTAATAAAAACCAATAAAAATATACAGATATATATACGCACATATACATCACAAAAACTCTTGGAATTGAACTATTTTTTCAGTGGTTATTTTTTGTGATTATATATATATATATATATATATATATATATATATATATATATATATATATATATATATATATATATGTATGCAACTAGTCTTGTTGCAAAACACTTCACTTTACCTGGTTTCCGGATATGTCTTATTAAGTTAAGTTTTTAATGCTCTTGTTGTCCACTCAAGACGAATCCAACATACCAGTATGTGGTAAAACGTGTCATGAATGGATCTTAGTTGAGATTACTTAACATGGCTCTTAAGTATGTGGAATAAGCATTCGTTGCAGAGGTTCAGTTAACGTGTGTCCTTGATGATACAGTGAGCAGCATTGCTGCTCTGGTCGACATCTCTGATTTCTGGCGTCTTGAGTGTTATGTTCTGTTGATGCTGTGTTGAATTAGCCAGGTGTGCAACATGTAGGTATCTTGTAGACGTTTTGTCAGCCAGTGGCTTTGTGAATACAAGACAAGGACATACTCTGAAGACTAGAAATATATACAAAAGATAGTGGCGTTTTGTTGAGTTCGCCTCTACCACTACCTTGTGTGCAAATCATTCTTGTGTGTGTGTGTGTACTCGCCTAATTATGGTTGCAGGGGTCGATTCATAGATCCTGGCCTTCTCCGTGAGTTTTATCATAGCTATGTATGGATCTTGCCTCCACCACCTCCGTTTCCAGACTATTCCACTTCCCGACAACTTTGACTGAAGAAATACTTCCTGACATCCGTGTGTGTGGGCGCACTCAGCAGGTAGTGTGAGCAAGCTTCACACACGGGTTCAATTAACAAACTCGTCAACACGGGTGCGGGTTAAGGTAACGCTAAGCTCGGACATCATTTTTGTCAACTTTCCGCCGACTCATTCGCTTTGTTTTCAGTCTGATCTTCTTTTGGTTTACACTCCGAGGTTTGGGGGGTTTATCCTTGAAGTAGACACTCGCTTCTTCCCGGTGAACCTGTCATCATGGAATATGTATGTTGCTTCCCCAGGGTGTTGCTTCGTCACCTTGGGGTGGGGGAATGTCGTCATCTGGGGGTGTGGGGAATGTCGTCATCTGGGGTGTGGGAATGTCGTCATCTGGGGGTGTGGGGAATGTCGTCATCTGGGGTGTGGGAATGTCGTCATCTGGGGGTGTGGGAATGTCGTCATCTGGGGGTGGGGAATGTCGTCATCTGGGGGTGGGGGAATGTCGTCACCTGGGGTGTGGGGAATGTCGTCACCTGGGGGTGTGGGGAATGTCGTCATCTGGGGGTGTGGGGAATGTCGTCATCTGGGGGTGTGGGGAATGTCGTCATCTGGGGGTGTGGGGAATGTCGTCACCTGGGGGTGTGGGGAATGTCGTCATCTGGGGGTGTGGGGAATGTCGTCATCTGGGGGTGTGGGGAATGTCGTCATCGACAGCAGCGCGTGTTTGTATATACTAGTGGTCGAGAGTAATCTTTATGACCTAGACCTTGGCTTGTGTGGCCGTGGCCTCCCTCTCCATCACCTCCCAATATTGTTGCCCGATGGAGTTTCCGGATCGTCTGCACTCTTGGCAACTTTATTTTCTCACCATAGTGTGTGTGTGTGTGTGTGTGTAGATAAAATAATTGTAATGTTTAATTGTGTGAAATGAAGGCTTGATACTCCTTCCAGGAATTGAAGCCTTGACGTGCTTGATGGGAGCAGTGTGACCACATGGGTATGTCAGGTTATTAGGTGTGTATGAGAGTGCAGGGTCCCTGTCATAGCTCCTGGTCCTGACTCTTCACTCTTACTGTTTTACTAATCTGGTTCTTGAAACTGTGTGATTTGTTTCTTAGTCTCTTCGTCTTGTTCCATTTAAACCCCTGTGCTTAAACAACAAATACTTATAATGCTCATCTGCGTCTTTAGGAATCATGCATATGGCAGTGTCTCCTGCAGCAGTACGTAGGAAGACAAGAGTGGACCGAAACGTCGTCGTAAGTTTCGTTCTCGTATGAGCGGGTTACTTGTGTAAGAGAAGTGGGCGAGGGACCGCTTGGCTAGACCAGTGCTGGCTACGAGTGGTCGTCTGAAACGTGTTGGTAGAAACTAAGTATTTCTTGTGCAGGAAACCACTCCGGTACCAGTGTGTGGTGTGACTGATGATCATCTCACCTTGACCATTTCTCTACGAATTCACGATTTGTTGTAGTATTTTTGTCCCTGCCTCTTATAAACATACATAAATACACATACATACATATATATATATGAAATAACTTACCACAGGCCTCGTGCACCGGGATATGGGAGTGCCTAACTTCGGCTAGGCACCCCTACTTGTCTGGGGTTTGGCTGTGTGGATAAAGTACTGCGTACTTTGATGCAGTGTGTGTGTAGGCTCGATGCAATAATTGATATCTATCTTTGCAAGTGTGTGTTCTCCAGGTGAGTGATGGCTGATGAAGTGGTAGTTGTTGTTGTGTGTTTGTCTGAGATAAGGTGGTTGGGAGGTCGGAGGCTTCTAACCAGGCTGGTTCACACACCATTACTCTGGCCAGCCTCTCTAGCCCAATTTTTTTTATTTCCTTCATACTTTTTCATAATTGTAACACGTTTCTTTATTTTTTTTCCAAAATTTATTACAATATTTGTGAATTTTTTTTTCTTCAGATTTTTTTTTGTTTCTGGTCAGTTACCACTCCTCAGGGAGGTTCCTTGATGCTGGCGAGGGGATCTTGATGCAAGGAATTACACCTGCTGTCCCCTTTCCTGCAATCATCGGGAGCTTGCAATGTTGCAGAAAAGAGAAAGTCCAATACGATCACAGGAAGAGCCTTTGCTACAGCAAAGGCTCTTCCTGTGATCGAATTTGCTTGCAACTTCTCTTTGTGCAACATTGCAAGCTCCTAGAACTATCATTCAACTTCACCCTCCCCTGTGGTTGTTTTCATCTTGTATCGCTTGCTCGCGATACAAGATATATATATATATATATATATATATATATATATATATATATATATATATATATATATATATATATATATATATATATATATATATATATATATACATGATATATATACATATATATATATACATGTATATATATACATGTATATATATATATATATATATATATTATGTTTGTATATTTTCATCAGTATGGTAATTGGAGATTACTTATAAAAAAAGTAATTTTATTGTTTATTAAACTAGCTACTAGAATATTTAGATGTATAGAGGGTTCGACACTAATGAAGATATATAAACAATGTATAAAGGGTTTAACACCATTGAAGTATAAAAGCCATGTCAAGTTCATCCATTTGTGCGTGAAAAAAAAAAATCCTACAGTAAAAAAATAGCAAGAGCGGAAATACGCGAGTGCTTTTGTGTGTTTATTCTGACTCCGTATAAAACAAAAGAAGCGCTTGACCCACACACTGCTGTCACACAACTTCAGTTATATAATTTATCAACAATAATAAAATATTTAATAATCAGTTATCAACAATATGAGCAATAATAAAATATTCAACAATAAACTCAAAAGCGAATAAGTCGTTTTTTAACTTTTACGTCCTTATAGTATTTAAATTTTCATTATATTTTTAGAAGCACAATATCTGGTCAGGTGCTACACCATGTATTCAGTGAAGCTCGAGTGCTAGCGCACTCGGCTCAAACATTGGTGGCCCTGGTTCGATCCCCGGTACGGGTGGAAACATTAAGACGTGTTTCTTTAAGACACCTGCTGTCCATGTTCACCTAGCAGTAAAATAGGTACCTGGGTGTTAGTCGACTGGTGTGGGTCGCATCCTGGGGGACAAAAAATGACCTAATTTGCCCTAAATACTCAGCATAACAAGAGGCTGTCTTTGTAGTAGTATGTCACTGATGTCACCTATGGTCTGTATAAATTGTGTCATGTACTTGTAGAAATAAAGATTATTATTATTACAGTAACCCAGTTAATAGTAAAATTAGCTCTTTATAGTTTGACCCCTAATTGAGGTCCTCGTCAGCAGATACTAGACATGAAAGTAGGTTTTTTTTTTACATTGAACTAACAAGTTTTCCATAGCTCTGTTTATCTAATACCAGCAACCTCAACCTGTGCACCTCTGTCCCGTAAAACACATGATCAATATTCCTGCTTATTCCACGTATTGGCAACCTATCCGGTGTGTGTGTTGCCTGATGCCATCATTTGTTGTTGTTTTAGTGTCAGTCACTGGAGACTGAGAAACACAACCCTTAACTACCCCCACAAAGATGGAATCTAATAGCGTGGCTTCAGGATGTAGGTGGAAGGCTGTATCAGTTGACGGGACCATTACATATGCTGCTATGTATGATTATTTATGTAACTGTATTTGTGTATACCTGAGTAAACGTATTTACGTTTAATCCATCTATCAAGACATTCCTGTTGTATACAAAGAATTGCATTTTATTATCTTGCTGTATTGTTGTATTAGGGAATTCAAAGAAAAGGTCTTTGTGGACGCATTATTTGTTGAATAATTCTGTAACAGAAATAAATTATACGTTAATATGTGATTTTTGAAAGTTAAATTTTATATGTTAAATTAACAGTAAATAAGTAAATTTAATTTGTAGATGCTTATGACGACGTTTCGGTCCGACTTGTAAATGGTCCAGGTCGGACCGAAACGTCGTCGTGAGAATAAAAAAGCACAATACCAGTCACGGTATTGTGCCTTTTTGTTCTCACTAGACAGATTGAGAGTTAGTGTTGCTTAAGAAACATTACCCAGCATATTCAACCTTCAGCAGTGTTTGTAACTGGTGAAGGGAGGAATCCAGTACCTGGGTGGTGACCCGTGTCTTTGCGAGTCCCCTGGCGAGCTAGGTACCTGCCTCGGGTAACATTTTCAAATGTCGGGGGAGGACACGAGACGAGTCCGTGTAGCCGTCGAGAGGCGCTCCGCTGGTGATTTACGTGCGTTTTACGACGTCGTTATGTGGCTTGTCAGAACGAACAACTGGCAAGGACGATCCTGATGTGTAATCTCCTAATGTGAAGATCGAGCGCAACGAAATTCGCTGTTTTGAATCCTGTATGCTTATTTGTCAACAAGTTTCTTTTGTTTTGTGTCTGCTATGATGGTCTGGCCTCGTGATGGTTCATAATCTAACTTGTTCTGTGTAGTAATCTTGTAATTAAGAAAGGTGGGATGGTCTTCCTGTTATGGCGGTCTTGAAGTCGTCCCTCAATCGTATCCTGGCGAGGTAATTTAGTTTGCAAGTCACATGGTGGTCAAGTGGGAGGTAAGACTGAGTAAGAGGGTCATAACAACCACAACTCACGTCTTGACCAGAAAGTTTGATGAGTGTCGAAAGAGCCTGAGTCAAGGTGAGGTGACGGGGATACGTCAACCGTACCTGCCTGCTCCTGCTACTGCTAGCTGTACCTACTTGCCCCTGCTTCTGCTTCCAGTTGTACCTTACCCCCTGCTGCTGTTACTCTGCTATAACTGCTTCCTGCTGCTACACTTTTATCATCTGAAAGATCGCGTGCTAACCTGCTAATAGTATGAGGATCATTGTCAGTCTTGACGCTTGGAAAGTCTGAAGGAAGTAGGGGGATGGTGTTGGGAGAGGAGATACTCTGATACTTTGTACAGCTTCTTTTTGTAACTTACCCTGGCAAGCCAGTGATATGAATATCTAGATAAATTTAAATAACATTAAAACATCAGCGTACACAAATGTTAGACCTTTGTATTGTGTATCCGAAATACACGATACAATTCAAACAGAACCCTCGGAGAAAATTACCTTGAGACTCGTTTGCCTCGAACCCTGCCAACACAGCTAGATAAGTACAGGTCTGAGATGCGATGAGACGGTGCCAGGGATACCTGGAGAGACCGGTCTGTGACCAGGATACGTTGCAATTAAAGTAGCAGATGAGCCACAAGGATATTAAAAAATACTTATGTCAGTTTTAGGGTGGTAGGTGGAAAGAACTGGATGAAGAGCAGGTGGAGGAAACCTCCTGCAGAGTTTAAAGATTAGATACGATCGGATACTGGAAGTCAGTAAAGTCAGTTGACAAAGAACAGAAGAGGCACAATACCGTGACAATACAAAACCCGCACTTAGGAGAGGGAAACATAAGTATCTTTCTCCTATGCGCGGTTTCTTTGTGTACAGTTGACGATAACACTAGGTTACCAGAGAATTTTAGAGATACACAGATGTAAACAATGAAATATTCGTGTTAAGAATCTTTGATTATTTTTATTAAAGCTTGGTAACTATATTTCCAATCATTGGGGAGGCTGGGAGCAGTATTCTCTCTCTGCCTCTGTTCTTGAAGCCTCGCAACACAAACCTGTTACAAGCAAGTCCAAATTGAATTCCAAGCAGTGTTGCTGTGCTATAACCTCTGGACAAGTGGACACTGACACGATAATCTGTCGTGCAAGTTTAGTAACCTGTCTCATTATCCTCGCATTAAAATTTAACATTAACACACATTTTTGCATGAGATTTGATTTTGTCACCGAAGCAGCTAGTTTATTTTGCACTACCATATCCATCCTGTGGACGGTAGCGCAAAAGCATATAGGTACACAAAAGACCTAGGAACTAGGTCCTAAAAGGGATACCAGTATATCTGGATATATGTCTACAGATTAGATCTAATGTTGAAAAAATTCAGAATATTTGCTTAACATGTCTGGTTTTTTATTTTATAAGCGTTGTTATATTACGCTAAAGTTAACGTTGATTTATACATTATAATCTTACACAATCATCGAGACAATGAGACAATTGTCTTACACGCACGTCGTCACTCTCTTAATCTTACATTTATGTTAGTTGATGCTACAGAACGTTACACGAGAGGAACAAGAATGAGCGACTGCCTCACACACTCACCTGCTACTTCTTTGTTGGGGAGATAGAAGAGGATTAGCTAAACAGGCTTAAAAGTTCATATAAATAACACTTCTGTCCTGTTGGTCGCCATAAATCAATCCACTAACATAGTCCCGATATTTATTGCCACCCAGATAGAGAATCTGACAGCCTCCCAGGTAAAAACTGAATTTGACAGCCAACCAACCAGTCAATCTACCATTCAGACAGCCGTTCAACTATAGACAGTCAAGCTGTCGGCCAACCGTTCAAGGAGCATCTAACCACGTTATCTAGTTTGTAAGATAGCAGGCTAGCTACAAAACCGACTAACTAGCTTAAATCCCTTCAAGGGAATTCTTTGATGCCAATGAGGGGCTCTTAATCCAAGGAATTGGACCTGCCCTCCCCCTCCTTGGATCGAACCTGAATGCCTCCCAGGCACTATATGACCCCTATAGGCTGAGTGCTTCCCCATTAATATAATAACTATAATAATAATTAGCCTAATAATAATTATTCAGTCAACCCGTTTAGCTAGCTATCCAAGACAGCCGCACCTCACCTCCTCGGAAGCAGAAAATTTGCCATCAAAGCTGAAACAAATAATTGCATGAATTAACTGTCATGAATATTCTGGAAAGGCTCCTCGTCAAACGGGCCTCTGGTGCCGTCTCAACTTCTCGCAACTCTGTGGTCTTGACACTCAAAACAACTCTGTCCTCTTGACATGTTTAACTAGAAACATGATGCGGTAGTGTATTTACACGATTTATTTTTGTTAGTGGAAATTTATAATATATATATATATATATATATATATATATATATATTTATAATGTGTGTGTCAGGCAATGTTATGAATGTGTGTAGTCCCCCACTTCCACTTTCCATCATCCCAGGATTACAAGATAATTACATCTGGACACTTTTAGCTGTTATCGAATCTGCAAAGTTGGGGCGGCTTCCTCATTGCTGGGCATCTGGTTGTTGCAAATCTTCTCTTGATGTTAACTACTTCATGCCCTCTGAGCTACAGCAAGCAAAACTATGACATCCGAATTCGTCTACGCAATAGATAAAATTCTGTTCGGATATAATGGGGGCACCAATGCCACTACAAATTTTTTTGAGGGTCGAGGTGTGTAAACTGAGACGAATTAGGGACAGTTAACAGTAAATCCCCAGCATTCAGAGCTCTCACTGCCAAGATGAGTGCTTCCCGGACACCCAAGCATTGTTGAAGCTATATTCTCCACTACTGGGCTATTCCAAAGTGAGTGCAGTTAAGGGAACTGGTCTGATATCTAACGAACAGACGGTGATGGTAAGTGGACGTTTTAGAATGGGAAAAGATGAGCATAAATAATTATTCGTAACCTGTAACAGATCTTCAGGAGAGGTGGGCATGACGCAAGGGTAGTCAAACACAAGGCTACCTCAGCTGAACCCAAATAAATAATCAAGCATATCGAGGAGGAATAGAACATCAGATCTGGAGGCGAGGAACTACAAATAAAGCTCGAGAAGAAAGCTCTTTGAGGAACCATCACACTGAACGTATCCCCAGGAATGCACATGAACTGTATAGGGGTGTCGATTGCAGCCGAAATGCCTTTTGTGAATCAGAAGTCAGGCAGAGATTTTCCCTTTTGCCTGGAAGGGTGACGATGGCACATACGCAGGTTGGCAGAAAGATCGGGAGGCAGGATGACAGCCAGGGAGGGAAACAGGAGAAGCAAAATACGCAGAGTGAAAGGTAGGGTGGCTGGCAGACAGGCAGTCAAGGTGTCGAGAAGGTAGACAGGTAGGGAGGCGAGGTGGTGGCTAGCAAGCAGGGAAGGAAACAATCGGAAAATAGGTAGGCAGACAGGGTGGCCAGCATAAAGACTAACACTACGTGCATCGCCCAGCTGTATTGTGTTTGTGTTCTGATTTGTGATAATCACATTACAGTATTTCGCAACGCCTATTGCTTAATGAATTTATTATAACTCATTAAACTTTACTTGGAACTTGAATCATTTTTAAGTCTGGAAGATCTGTGAGAACTTCTGTGTCGCAAGTTTCGTATAAATAATTTTAAAATGGCAAGGTAACTGGGAGAAGTAACACGTTTACATTCAAGATTACTTTAAAAACTGGAAACGACTTGGTGTGAAGCGTCCTGAGTGTATCAAGTAGAGCACTACAGGGATAGGTGATCGACCCAGTCATCTGTACAATCTAATCGGTTTAATCTAATAAAGGACTAATATAAAAAAATCTTTGGTGACATTAAATTAGGAAAAAAATGCAACTAGACAGGCCTATTACAGTGATCACAGGCACCTAGACAAGTTAGCTTGTCTAGGTGTCTAGACCACAGAGACCTAGATGATCTAGTACATTGGTCACAGACCTAGATCTATTACAGAGGGCACAAGGACTTAGAAGATTTATTACAATGGTCATAGGAACATAGATCATCTGTTACGGTAGCCACAGGGACCTAGAACTGTTAGTGGCCACAGGTACCCCAGAAGAACTGTTACAGTGGCCACAGGTACCCCAGAAGAACTGTTAGTGGCCACAGGTACCCCAGAAGAACTGTTAGTGGCCACAGGTACCATAGAAGAACTGTTACAGTGGCCACAGGTACCATAGAAGAACTGTTACAGTGGCCACAGGTACCATAGAAGAACTGTTAGTGGCCACAGGTACCCCAGAAGAACTGTTACAGTGGTCACAGGGACCTAGAACTATTACAGTGGTCACAGGTACCCCAGAAGAACTGTTACAGTGGTCACAGGGACCTAGAACTATTACAGTGGTCACAGGTACCCCAGAAGAACTGTTACAGTGGTCACAGGTACCTAGAACTATTACAGTGGTGACTCACGAAATCGTAATGACACGATTCCAAACAAACCATACCACGGGCGGGGATAGAACCCGCGATCAGTGTCATAAAACTATAGTTTTGACTCTGATCGCGGGTTCTATCCCCGCCAGTGGGATAGAATCCGCGATCACTACAGTGGTCACAGGGACCCAGAAGAACTATTACGGTAGTCAGAGACGAAATGCGTGTTTTAATTTTAAAACATTGAAATTCATTTACCTCGATTACGACAGTGAAATACAGGAACACAAAATGCAAGTGAAATCATCGGTCAAGATAGACAACATCCCCGGAGTGGTCAGCAGTCAAAATAGTCTGTCTACCTTCCTTCCCAGAACTGTGTATTGGCGTTTCTGGCTAAACCTTAAAACTTCTCAGTTTTCGTGCTGTTTAATGACATAATTTACATTATACATTGAATAAAATGAAATGTGATCATTGTGAAGGACTACCCATCCCGTTGTAGTAATAGTCGTAGTGGTGGTTAAAGTAGTGGTGGTGGTGATCGTAAGGACGCCATTACAATGAATTGATCAGTTCAGTGATTGCAACCGTAATCGTTCAGTAAGTGTAATTGTAAGAAGGCAACGTCATTATTGTAACGTTAACAGACTAGCATGACAATTGGTCAGTCCGGTGATTGTAACGCTGTAACAGACTAGCATGACAACTGGTCAGTCCGGTGATTGTAACAGTGACGGTAACAAAGCCAGCATGACAATTGATCCAATAGCCGTCATTCCCTGACCACACCACACACTTCTCCCACTTAGATAATTACTCTCGATATAGCGTCCGTATTGATTTGTATTCAGTTGTGGATGAGGACAGAAGACAGTGAGAGGGCAGGAGAGGGAAGAGCACGAGAGAGGGAGGGAAGAGCACGAGAGAGGGAGGGAAGAGCACGAGAGAGGGAGGGAAGAGCACGAGAGAGGGAGGGAAGAGCACGAGAGAGGAGGGAAGAGCACGAGAGAGGAGGGAAGAGCACGAGAGAGGGAGGGAAGAGCACGAGAGAGGGAGGGAAGAGCACGAGAGAGGGAGGGGGAGAGCACGAGAGAGGGAGGGGAGAGCACGAGAGAGGGAGGGGAGAGCACGAGAGAGGGAGGGAGAGCACGAGAGAGGGAGGGGAGAGCACGAGAGAGGGAGGGGGAGAGCACGAGAGAGGGAGGGGGAGAGCACGAGAGAGGGAGGGGGAGAGCACGAGAGAGGGAGGGGGAGAGCACGAGAGAGGGAGGGGGAGAGCACGAGAGAGGGAGGGGAGAGCACGAGAGAGGGAGGGGAGAGCACGAGAGAGGGAGGGGAGAGCACGAGAGAGGGAGGGGAGAGCACGAGAGAGGGAGGGGAGAGCACGAGAGGGAGGAGAGCACGAGAGAGGGAGGGGGAGAGCACGAGAGAGGGAAAGGGAGAGCACGAGAGAGGGAGGGGGAGAGCACGAGAGAGGGAGGGGAGAGCACGAGAGAGGGAGGGGGAGCACGAGAGAGGGAGGGGGGAGCACGAGAGAGGGAGGGGGAGAGCACGAGAGAGGGAGGGGAGAGCACGAGAGAGGGAGGGGGAGAGCACGAGAGAGGAGGGGGAGAGCACGAGAGAGGAGGGATGAGCACGAGAGAGGGGGGAGAGCACGAGGGAGGAGGGGAGAGAGAGGCAGGAGAGGGAAGAGCACGAGAGAGGGAGGGGAAAAGCAGAGGAGGGAGGGAAGAGCACGAGAGAGGGAGGGGGAGAGTATGAGGGCAGGAGAGGGAAGAGCACGAGAGAGGAGGGGGAGAGCACGAGAGAGGGAGGGGGAGAGTACGAGAGAGGGAGGGGGAGAACACGAGGGCAGGAGAGTGCTGCTGGATGTTATGACACGAAGGAGGGGAGGGGGGGGTGAGGGAGGAACTTTCACACTGGTACTAGCTGGTTGTTACAAGAAGCAGACACGTTCGTTTTAAGGATAGCTACCGTTGCTTGACCCTTCAAGGGAGATAATACCTTGATATTGGGAAAAGGCAGTAGATGCAAAAACTGGGTTCTTCCTTGAAACAAACCTCTCCTATAACTAAAAAATCTTTCAGGCCTCGACCACTTCTAAAAGACCCATTTTCAGAGCTCGTTACTAACCCTGGATATTAACGATCACCACCAGGTCGCATCTTTATTCTTGTTTGTCTCCTCCTTCCAAAACTTGTATTAAACACGTACCATTGTTATTTTTAAGAACGTTACAAATACAAGGTGTGTTTTGAGGCGTTGCGGCATCTGAGAAGCCTATCCTGGTATCTCATAAGCCCAGCCTCCTCTGCCTCATTGCACGGAGAAGACAACACAGGTTGCGACTTGTTTTTAATAGAGTTAAATATCAGTATTAAAGATAGTCAGTCACAACAGGCGCCCACAAGTTATTGTAGGGAAAACTAATCGCAGTTTTTTATTAAAAATGACAGTGGCATCTATAGAGCCAAATAAAAAGGAATTTAAAATTTCTGTAAAGGTGTACCAGCTATAAAAGTTTGAAGCCAATAGGCATACGCATTCTCTAGTTATCTCAAGAGACCAATATCACAGTATACATCAGCACTTTTAAGTTTGAAGCCGATCAGAAGTTGCACTCTCATTTTTTTCGGCGTTGAGGATTTAGTCTATCAGACGAGGCTGTCACAACTCATTGCTTGGAAACCAGTATTTTGATCCTCAGTGTCATAAAAACCGGCACGTTGGCACCTACACACGCTAAAATCAATCCAAAACTTTCTCTGAACAAGATCAATAGGCTTCTAATGTTATTGCATATAAAGCACTTTTAATAAATTGCCAAATTAAAACTTGAAATTTAAAACCGATCGCATTCGCAGTTCTCAAGTTACAAACGAAAACCTTAGAACAAAAAATATCAACCACTTAAAGCTACCTCTTTAGGGATGCCTAATTAAAGTGTTTTTAACAGTAAGTAGGAATAGCTGGAGATACTATAATACTCTTTAATATTATGGGGGCGCTAAACCCGTAGGGATTATACAGCACCTGGGGGGGGGAGGCATTCAGGGAATTGGAGCACAGATTCAATTCCCTAAATCAAGAGCCTCTCACTAGCATCAATGAACCTCCATTGAGGGGATAATACTCTACAGAGTGGTTGGTGGCTGTGTATGTTAGAGTGCAACTCCTTCACGCCGTTAATACAGGTAACTATAGATCAGTGGGACTAGGCTGAGTCAGTTTTATCTGGGATGGCTTTACTCTTGCATAATCTTCAGTGCGACTTTGTTTACCGTTGTACATTTCAGCTTTTCGTTTTTATCAACAAATGAAACCTTTTTTTGTGTGTGTTGGGCTAGGCATTGCTAGCCCCCAGAGAACTACTAAATATATCTACCAAGAAAAGAGGATATGAGAGTGGATCAGAGCTTATATTATCATCCACAACATTGCTGATGACTACATCACATTTCGAAAACTTTAAATCAAGTAGCTTTATTAAAATTCCACTAACTAACGGAATCAGAATTTATTACTTGTCCTCCTCGAATTTCAGCCTGAGGGAGCGTTAATTAATTACCAGATCTGCTCCAAGGTCGGTGGAGAACTCTGTCGCCTGATTCTTCCCACTCATCACGTAGTGAGCCAGGTGAGTGGTGCTCCCTCGGGAGGATCTGCCGCAGCTCGCCTCTGCTCACACCCGGTTCATGTCTGGTGATAAGGAAATCTTTTTTTTTTTTTAACACTACCTTGTCCCACCGAGGCAGGGTGAGCCAGAGAAAGAAACACCCTCTCCATCATTTTTTTTTCTCTAGAAACGCGCAGGTTGTTGTGGGAGGTATCCTGTGGAAGGCTTTGAAATGCTCTAAGGTTAGATAACTTCTCTTAGCGTGTAAATTTAATGGTGTTAAACAAGACAAGCCCATGACCCACCGAAACACAATACCCTCGCCCATCTTTCAAAGTGCTGCCGCCATACTTTGTCCTCTAAACTCACGTTAATCGGTTTCACAACAATCCTTCCATACATGTTTTCAAGCTTACATGTAAAATCCAGAAAACACTTAGTCAACGTTCACTCAGACCTTACATACTCGAAGATGCCTCCTGGATGCCTGGTCACTATATCTCAAAACCTACATCTCCTTTCAAACCTTCCTGGGATATTCCCTACACCTTCCATCTGCCCCTAAGATATATACACCCTCTTAATCAACCTACATTAGTTCTCTCTACATTATCACACCGTAACTCCTTTCAAAAGCACCAAATGTTTTGTATCTTCACCCTTGATACTGTATGACCCTTGTGGTTTAGCGCTTCTTTTGATTATAATAATAATAATTCACTCTTGATGTCTGTATAATGTTCAAATGACATTGAGCCTCAACACCCGAGTCCAGTGCTTGGGGGGCACCATCCCTTCTTCCCCTTTCACGGGACACCATTTATATATATATATATATATATATATATATATATATATATATATATATATATTACACACGCTACATGCTTATTGTTTCGTATATAGGTTAATGAGCCACTTAGATGCGTGACAGCGTCTTCATTTAACAGTACAGTAAAGAAGCAACGTACAAGTCTTCATGTGGTGTAAGATGGTTTAAGAGAAGGTGGTATCGTGACTTACCCTAGTTTGGTTGCTGGGAGGAGGTCGCTGAGTGCTGGGATAAGGTCGAAGGTGGAATGTTGGTGGGTCGTCTAGGGTGTTCAGAGCTGCTGACTCCACTTAAGTAATGTGCTATTGTACACTTATGGTACCTGGAGTCTCTTAACTCTAGTGCCTTGTGTTGCTCTAGCTCAGTCTTCTAGCTGGGCGCCTTGCTGCTTGTGAAAGGTTCTTAATCCAAGGGAAGAAAGCTTCCCTTGTATTGCTTTACCTCCCATTCCCAGGCGCCGTATGATCGTAACTGGTTACAACTTCTCCCATGGATATAATGATGGACTCGAGACAAGTGTCTTGTTTGGCGAGGATCACTGGGGCGGTATAACGTGTTTCCACACAAACATCTGTAAAACGACATGACCGTGAGAATGTGACTTAGATGAGCAAGTTGCAGGCACACTGGAGAGCCTGCAACTTGATGCTGCCACTGGCGGTGGCAGCATCAAGTTGGTCCTCGGAAGTATCATGTTTTATAGATGATTTTAGCCTAAATGTTGAGTCTCCTGGTCAGTGGCCCTTGCATTCTTGGCTGTTTCAATATACAAATATTACTATTTTAATTCTTATCAAATTACGGAAAATCCTCTATATTTTTGTTATAAAAGCTTCTAGGCGAATAATAAGTTCTTTCAAAAGATCAGCAACTGTAATTCTCTTAGTGGCAATATTTAACCCCCCTCAATGTGTCAACATTTTAAGCTCAGTAGTTAGTGCAGTGAAAACTCACCCACAAGAAAATTATCATCAGCGAGGCTCCAGGAAGAACCTGCTTATACACAGCTTTTGTGAAACCACAGAGGTGAGCGGGTCAGCCAGCCTGGGCGAATTTGCTCCATCTATATTAGTGTCTAATGCATTTGTATTGGTTAAATATATATATATATATATATATATATATATATATATATATATATATATATATATATATATATATATATATATATCCATCCATCCATCCATCCAATAAAAGATTAAAAATTGTAATCACTTAGTTTGTGTTGCAGCATCGTAAGTCAGTGACTGTCTTAGACTAGGCTGGATAGTTAATAAGATCTTGAGTAATTCAGTCTGTGGGTTAAGCTCCGGATGAGAGGGAGAATACTTGATCATCCTCTAGCCTCGAGCTAAAGGTCGCTCTGTTTTACCCAGTAGCTGGCCAAATCTGCCTGTCCAGTGGTTAATATTTTCATGGAGCGTTGGGCCCGTAGCAAGTCGTGTGCGCGCACGCGCAGTGGCGCACCTTCATTTTTAGGGCACTGAAGCTTGAGCTGTTATGAGGGGGCCCCTTCGCAACCCCTTCTCATATAGTAGATTCAAAATTTTTAAGCAATGTGAGCTAAATTCGTTTCTTGGGCCCCTTCAGGATTAGGGGCCCTGAAGCTTAAGGTTCATTTGTTTCATAGTAGATTCGCTCCTGTGTGTAGGGGGGCTGCTCATTTAGGTCTTATATTAATAAATGAATTGGGGCAAATTGTTTTTTTCGCTACGAGTCCAGACTTCTGGATTACCTTATGAACAGTGTCTTCCGGGACACCCTGTACGTGGCTCCAGACTTCCGGGACACCCTGTACGTGGCTCCAGACTTCCGGGACACCCTGTACGTGGCTCCAGACTTCCGGGACACCCTGTACGTGGCTCCAGACTTCCGGGACACCCTGTACGTGGCTCCAGACTTCCGGGACACCCTGTACGCGGCTCCAGACTTCCGGGACACCCTGTACGTCTTTCCAGACTTCCGGGACACCCTGCACGTGGCTCCAGACTTCCGGGACACCCTGTGCAATATACACTAACCAGCATACATCTTCACATATCCATTTAACGGCGGGTTGAAATTACAGAGACTTGGATAGTCGACACGTAAATTGTTTCTCGATGACGACAAAATATCAGAGCAAATAGGAAACGAAAATAATGGCAAGACTCTGCACGAAGAATTGGGGGGAATTTAAGACACGGCCTTAAAAATGAATGATAGAATTTAGTATTGATAAATGTCATGTAAATGTCTGTTGCAGTCTTCCTCCAATATTATTTTTATTATACACTGGAAGCAGATGAAAGTTGAAATAGCCTCTACAAAGGTTTGATTTCGTGATAACATATGTGGTAACCGGTGAATTGATAACATAGAACGCTATGCTCATGCATTATATTTCAAATAGGTAATAACACTAATGACTTAGTGTATGTTTGAGTGTAACTAACCTTGGTTGTGTATTTCAGAGGGCGGGATGAGCGTCATGGTGACAGCCAAGAGGGTAGCCAGATGGTGCCCAACTAGAGCACTGCGGCGAGCACTCTACATCCTCTTGTGGGGATCTCTCTGCTACGTCCTCGTCAGGTGAGTCTCTGTCTCTCTCTCTCTCTCTCTCTCTCTCTCTCTCTCTCTCTCTCTCTCTCTCTCTCTCTCTCGTGTTATCAAAGAGACTCAAACCTTTTCTAGACTTAACAGGTGTTTGTACTTCCAAAATATTTTAACTAGACCAATATAAATACAGCTGTTATATGACCCTGTATGTATATGTATCATGAAGTATATACACCAACTGAATGTGTATGCTGAACACCTTCCTGATACAAGTGCCGGGTCAGCCGGATTGTGATATGTGGATCTGTGGGCTGCTAGCACAAACAGCCAGGTTATCGAGGCTGTCAACAGTTAAGCCTATCCTCAGGCCGGGCCGCGGGGGGTAGAAGACTCCTCGAGACTAGTCACAGGTACCCTGTAAACCAGCTGTTAGTATATGCAGCATGCTTGTATCTGCTGTCAGGTTGATCCATGTACATCATGGCGTAGAATCCCTCCTCTGTAAGTCATGCAACTAAAATGCCGGCAGTGAGGGAATAGTAACCACTCCTGTATGAATTACTAAACAAGAGGAGACGTTATAAATGGGTTGTGAATGTTGCAGCGAGGAGGCTGGAGGCAGTGATGTCGTGTCTGAGGGCAATGTGTGTGGTGTAAATATTATGCAGAGAATTAGCAGCTTGGAGATTAAGTGCGGGGTTACTAAAAATATTATCTAGAGGGTCGAAGAGTGATTGTTGAGGTGGTTCGGACATTTAGAGATGAAGGAACAAAATAGAATGACTTGAGGGTGTATAAAACTAATGGAGGGAAGATGGGGTAGGAGTCGTCCTAGGAAAGGTTGGAGGGCGAGGGTAAAATCTGGTTTTGAATGTAAAGGGCTTAGACATCCAGCAAGTGTGTGAGAGGTGGAGGCAAGTGTTTTTGTTATGATTTGACGTGCTGCTGGAGTGTGAGCAAGTTAACATTTAGAGACAGATTCAGGGAAACTGGTTAGCCAGATTTGAATCCTAGAGGTGGAAAGTAGAGTGCCAGCACTCTGAAGGAGGTATAGGGATACCTGCAGTTTTGTACTACATACATGTAATATCGGCACTCCTCTGGCAAGACAGTGAAGAAGTCAGTGACGAACGTTCTTTCCTCTTTTTGGTGAAAGACGGCCGGTGTGTTAAATAATTATATATATATATATATATATATATATATATATATATATATATATATATATATTAGGTGATATCACAATATGTAAAACAACCACTGTGAAAAATTACTGAATTTCCAAGTGCTTTCGTGATTTTTTTCACATTATCAAGGACCTGTAAAAAATAATAGATGTCACCTCACATTACACCCGCACCATTATGATGCGGGTGGGATGGTCAAGGACGTTAAATGTAGCTTAAATTCTTTCCAAATTTTATTAATTATAAATGAATCTAATTTGTATAACACAAAAAATATTCATATTAAAATTAAAACTATTATTTTATGAAGCTTGATTCAATTATCTTTCTCTCAACCATAGACCTGTTTGATACAACTTTCTTGACCTATTGAAAATCAATTGGATGGTTAAAATCTCTCGCATGAATAAACAAAGCGCTTGGAAATTCACTATTTTTTCACAGTGATTGTTTTGCATATATATATATATATATATATATATATATATATATATATATATATATATATATATATATAATTATTTAACACACCGGCCGTCTTTCACCATATATATATTATATATATTTGTTTTAGTGACAAACCATTCTAAATTTCTCCCTATTTATGGGGAGACATTCCGAAACGTTTCGTCTACACACTAGAGATGTAAAGACGATGTAATCAGTCCACCCTTGGTCAGTCCCTCAGCTGAGGGACTGACCACCTGAAACTCCGTCTTCAAGGGTGGACTGCTTACATCATCTTTACATCTCTACTATGTAAGCGAAACGTTTCGGAATAGATACCTAACTGCTGCACATGTGTCTTATCAAGTTTATTATGGCACACTTAGTAGTAGAAGAAGATGGTGGTACGTTATCTCAGTCTACACCTTGTTCCAGGTAAATTACATCATAAAGAATAGAAGTCACAGTACTGTGGCAGAAACAGTTCACAAATTACCCACTTAGTAATTGTAGAAAACGTTTCGGTCTGTCCTGGACCACTGTCCAGGATACAGAAACGTTGTCTACAGTTTGCTCATGTATGTTACAAAGTTTCTCAGCTCAAGGAAGATACAAGGTTGCCTTGACACCCTAAATTAATGGGAAAGTTGCTTCAGATATCAAATCTAAGCGCTAAACCCATAAGAGTCATACACATTCATATATGTTAGCCTCGAGATTTAACTCCTTTCCATTTTAATTATTGCCTTGTAATTGTTAAGTGTCAGTATATTTCACTCGCAACGAATACTAAATGTCAGAGTATTAATGAACACTTTCAGGAGCTCAGAATTATCACTTAAATGTTGAAGGGTAAATAAAGCATTTGCAGTATCTTATCAGTACTCTAATTCTTGATGTTATTGCAGGTTCTCTGGCCAAGAGGAGTCTGGACTCAGCCGTGGAGGGACGATGACGGGCCGTCTCTTGTTGCAGAAAATAGTGGAGACGCGATCTCCGCCTATTTCTACCACTGAGACCACATCCAACACCACTACGGAATTCAACCCCTTTGAACTAGAGCCATCCGTCGACAAGTCTCCCTCACTGTCGGAACAGGCTCTGGCCGAACAAATCCAGGCTAAAATACCTAATCTTCCAGTTCGTTACTGGCATAAATATAAAGGAAAAGTGTTGTCAAAAAACAAAACATGCGCGAAGTTCCCTTCCCTTTACGACATTAGTTTCAATAACGTGTATTGGCAAACACTGAAAACTAGCAATGGCACTTTTCATCTCTTTGGTTCATATTATGATAACAGGACTCTGGTGACGATGAAACCAGTGATTCGCACCTTGGGGATGATTGATCGTTTGGATCCCAAGGTGAAGACCTACTGCCAGCTGTGGTTTGACGGACACAAAGAACCGGTGTTTTCAAAAGTTTGGGAATATAAATATATTTGGTATAAGAAGTGGGGTAACTATAAGAATGGGCTGCTTCAGCCATACCTGATAGCATGCCAAGTACCACCTGGTTACCGTCACTTAGTGCCAGAGTCTGTGTCTTTAGTGGAACGTCCCTGTGACATGGCCACCACCAACCTCAGAGTTATAAACAATCGACCTCAGGGAGGTCAGAAAGAAAATTTTGCAGTGTGTGTGAAAGGGCTTGATTTTCTACACGACGATTTGAGTGTGAGATTGGTAGAGTGGTTGGAGATGCTCTTTATTCTAGGAGCAAATAAAGTATTCCTCTATGAGCTTGAAGTTCACCCCAATATCAGTAAGATTTTAAAGCACTATGAAGAGCTGGGACGTGTAGAAGTCATGAAACTCACATTGCCTGGGGAACAGCCAAATATACCTGGACTCCTCCATATGTATCTCAAGTCAAAGGTCACCAACAAGCGTCAGAATGAATTGATCCCCTATAATGACTGTCTTTACAAAAATATGTACCGGTATAAATACATTGCTCTTCTTGATACAGATGAAGTCATCATGCCTAAAAGTTCTATGACATGGAAGTCACTAATGGAGACGGTTGTACCCAAGGCTCTCAAGACGAAGAAGGATACACGAGCTTCGTACAATGTCCGGAATGTTTACTTCATGGACACGATGAGACATTCTCATGGCTGGTTCAGAGAGATTCCGCATTATATGCACATGTTGCAACATGTTTATCGCTCTCACAACTACACTAAACCTGGCCAGTATGTTAAATGCTTCCATGACCCAGAGCGAGTTTTAACTCTCCATAATCACTTTCCTCTGTCTTGCCTTGGTGGAAGTTGCTCCTCTTATGCGATAGACACTGAAGACGCCCACTTGCAGCACTACCGCGCAGACTGTGTAACTACTCTCAAAAAGTCGTGTTCCCAAGAATACAAGAACCACACTATTCTGGACACTACTATTTGGAAGTACCGTGAACCACTGGTGGCCCGGGTCACGGAAACACTCCTGCACCTGGGATTCTTCAGCCCAGGGACAGCACTGAGATCGACTGATCCTCCTGCATCTGCTGTCAGGAGAAAGTGACCTACACCTCAATAGTGTCAACCATGTGCCTTATCTGGTGTATTTCACCTGTGGTCTAGTCCCGTCCACTGGCCACTCCATACGTGCCCTTCTCGTGCAGATGGATCTGCCTTATACAATAATATGGAATTAGCCTCTGTGCTCCAACAAACATCGGGGATAAGTCGTTCAGTGGCTGGTGGTGGGCGATGCTCAATAGAGGTGTCAACGTCCCTACATAGTATAGAGGTAATCCCTACTTGGACTGTTTCCTCACCTGTGATATATATTATATTTGTTGAAACTAATGCACATAAATAGTGCATTTGGGACCTGTTGATGAAGACGTCATACAAAAGCTACACTTGAAATGTGTTGCCTTATCAAGCTGTTTTTATTATACTCTTGCATTAAAACTGATGTATTGACAGTGAGGGTAGGCTTAATCAGAGGATGATTTAAGATAACACTGGAAGGGATTGCCTCTAGTTAGCGGAACGAAGGTCCAACTGTGATTTGTAAAAGCTACCATATCATGCCGTGTAAATACCATTTCATTTATTTGTCAAAGTATCACTTAATGCTTTTAGGCAGTAGACAAAGAAGAAACAGACACTAAGAGGAGTGATTCATGAGACCATCCTGCACCACTTCTGTTTTGTTCCTCTGTTAATGAACATTTGTGCCTCAGACATTCAACAAAACTAGGCTTTGTATATACATAGTACTAGTTCACCATCCCGTCTACGAGAGTGGTTGGCCAGTGAGAGAGATCATGGTCTGATTTATCACACCATGTTTTTATATTACCTACGTAGATTGAACTGTAAATAGAAATCTTCCTGGAGAATGAAGCTTGAAAACAAAATCTATGTACAGTTAAGGATTACATTGCATGCCTGCCAATTTTTAATATTAAAGGGGCAGGAGAAGAGAGAGGATACACACGAGTATTTGGATTAATATATTTAGAGTGGTTTGAAGGTGTAAACAATTTAACTGGGGAAAAGTATCGTGAACACTAACACTGGTTATAGGTAGGCATGTATCGCGTACTATCTGTACAAGAAATACGGATGGAGAATATTTTTTATGTACATGTTGACATGACAAAATACCTTGTACATTTGGTCGTGTGAGTAGGGCATTGGAAAGCAATGTGAAAAAATTAGAGAACTAATTTGATTAAGATTAGAAGCTGTTTTTGATAGGCATCCGTTACAAAAAAGTGTATTAATGCCGGACGAGGATTACCAGTGAAATTCAGTGATGCTGAATGTTATCCCTTAAAGAAAAAATAAGTACAGAACGCTCTTTTATTGTGATATTTCCTCTGTGTAGAACGTTATCCATTCTATATAAAACCAACACTGGCAGTCGAGTTCCAAACCGGAGGACAGGGGGAGTTGTGAGGCGGAAGGTGATACAAGCGGAGCTGTGCAGGAGACTTACTCGCTAGTACAGATGCCCTTCCGGTAATTTTTTTTTTTTTAACTTTCTCTAGCAGTGAGCACACCAGGGTTTTAGTCAAACTAAAAAAAAATCGAGAAGTTAACGTCTCCATGAAATTAGCAGACGTATATATGCTGTACTAAGTACTAAATAGTAGGCCTGCATAGCTCCTCTAATGTACTAACGTACCACCTACCTTCATCACGCCTCACCTTCCAAAACACAAGCGTATTATTGTATCTGGATTCATAAAAACCACACACTGTGAAACGGTCACGATAAAAGGTTGTTGTGCATTCTCTCAGTAATGCCGGTAAACTTTTGTATTCAGAGAGTAGCTCAGTTGAACAAAAGTGTTAAAATTTTGGAATTTGAGTTTAATGGTATTTGTTAAAGGTGATGGTGCATAACCACACATACTACCCTGTGTGTAGACGATAGTACAAAAGTCGTCATACACTTATTTCATAAAATTATTCTCCACTGATAATTCAGTGACGTTTAGCATTTCAAAATTTGTCAACGAAGATGAGATATGTGCAACACTTGGTATCTTGTTGTGGAATGTTTCGCCTGAGTATCAGGCTTTTAATGGCGATTGCGGGAGTCTCTTATACGGGAGACAGTGAGGAGATATTTTCTGACCCCCCCCCCCCGTCCCTTTAGCCTGATCAGGTATCTAGGTTAATGGAGTAAACAAGATACCAAAGTGTTGTACTTCAGCTTGTCGGTATTGTGTACAATTTACATAGAAAGCTGACCTAGAAACTGCTGCAGAAACATTATGCAGTTTTATCGTTGAAGCACCGGCATAGTTTGTGGTCTAGGCTACTTCCTACTTGGCTTCTGAGGTAATAAGTTAAATTTGCATTCAAACTGTATACTGACAGGAGTTGAGGATACATTACATGTACATCAACAACAGTTTAATACATCACTGGTACTCTTTTGTTTAGAATGGGGATACTACCCTAGGTAAAGCCTAAACAGCTTTTGATACGTGTAATATTTTTTTCATGTGTGAATAAGCTTGTCTCTCAGAATTCTGTTTTCCCTTAATTATTTATAATTTTGTTGGTTATTTATATCTGTTCATTCTTGCTATAAGAGCTGTTATTATTGTTGTACAATACCTCTTATAATACAATTTCAAACAGTGAACCTTGATATTTTTAAGCAATTTTGTATGGTTGATGAATTATCGAAATCTCCCTCTAATGTCCACGTGTTACAAGATTAGTTTCTTCCCTTCTGATGTGAACAGATATGATGAATAAACTTTTATTACGACAGCGTTTCGCTCGCAGCGAAACGTCCAAATTAAAGGCTTATTCTGCATAGTCTGTCCACTTACCTGTTGGTGTGAAGTCCTTCTGACTCTGAAATGTATCAATAATCCTAATATACATTATGTATTCCTGATTCTGTGCAGTGTAATGTGTATTAGTACTTTAGTTTGTGAATATTATAATTCTTTAAAATATTTAAACTATGAATTTTATAAAGGATTTACATGGAAAGGTATTTTGTGGGAAGACTGCTACAGCTGGGTGAGACACACTAAGCAGCGCGAACTGTTTGAAAGAATTGGTTCTAATGGGAACTCTGACGTCAGCCAAATGTAGTTTAGCTAGGGGAACTTGGACACTTGTAAACGTTTACTAACCATAAAGTTTCCCTCACATTGGCGAAACTGCGTCGTTAGTAGATGTATCCATTGCAGTCATTTCAACACCACTGCAGTTCCAAAGGATCGTCTTAAGTATCTTATTTCACTATATATTTTAAGCATAAATTCTTGGCGTATACGTACAAGCAGATGCATCTGAAAAAAAAATGAAAGCTGTAATGAACCCAGCTAATGAAACAAAAGCATGTACGGGGGCTTTGTAGTCCCTGCATATAGCAGTCCCAAGGCTGCAACCACTGTTGACACAAAGCTATATATATGGACTACGGTTCGAATCCCCGCCCATTCTTCTATTTATTCAAGCAGTAGATTTATATTCATAATATTAGTAAAATTTATTTCATGTAAGCAGACATGCTCAAATTTAAATTTTAATTTGATCAGTTTGAAAGTAAACAATAGCAATGCTTAGGTGAAGTTCTCAATAGACTTGTACTGGGGAGATGAGGGTAAAATCTGGGAGGGAGGGGTAAGGGTAACTTCACTACATCAATCATGTGTACATACATAACTGTGTCATGTTCATTATGAGTGCCATTATCATTGCCTAGCCTATATATAATAGTCAGTCATTTTGTATTGAAGATTGAATAAAAATTGTCTTGGTATTAAACTTTTTTGTATCCCAAGACTTCCCCTCAAGGGAGGTTCCTAGATGCTGGTGAGGGGCTCTTGTTCTGGGGAATTGGATCTATGCTCTAATTCACTGAATTAAGCCTGAATGCCTTCCACACTGGCGCTATATAATCCCTACGGGTTTAGCGCTCCTCCATAAAAAAAAAGTATCCCAAGAGAAAAAAAAAGGGGGGGATATCATTGTTTTAATTTGGGGATTGAGGCCCGACCTCCAAGCCTTGGTGGATTTAACCTGATTGCCCATCCCCTCTAAGCCTCAGAGGTATGAAAATAATAAAATTTACCGTTTATGGAATTTTATTGAGAAGTTTGGTCCACCAGGGACTACCACATCTCACACTAAGGAAACTGTGTATATATATAGAGAAGCATGAGGTGAAAGGGGTAGGTGATGTCACCTGTTGTAACGACACAACCAAGTGTCATCGTCTAAACTTCAAAATTATGTTGGAGCAATAGGTAGATTGGAGTGCTTCTCCATATAGTTATGTAACAGCATTAATATAACTGGTGAGAATAAGTTTAGCCAGTGATTCTAAAATGAAGAATGAACCTATTTGTGTGTGTGGAGTTACTCGTGATAACCAGAAGATTGCAAGTACAGTCTACTGCACTTGTCCACTTCCTTGGTAACTGTTATAGCATTGGGGAAGTTCAGCAAATGGTTGTGAGTTACAGCCAATAGTGTAAACGTTGTTCATGTCATTTTGCTGGGAGGCATCTCTGTGTTCGTTGATCCTCGAGTCGACCCTTGTGAAACTTATAACAATCTTCATTCACATGGTATGTAGATACCAGCGGTAGTGTCCATGGTCAGTTTTATTTTTGACTAGTTCTTTGTGGTGTTGAAAGTTATGTTGGCTTTGGTTAAGGATATGAAGAGCATTGCTTGTCTTAACAGGCTGAACTATGAATCTGCTGGGGTTGGAGTCTTGTCTAGCTTTGTGTAGTATTTTCTCAGCACTTTTCCTGAAGTTGGTGATAGTGTTGTTCAAGGTCTTGAAGTAGTCGCAGTTCTCGAGGAACAAATCCTGTTAACTCTTAGGAAGAAACTGATAACTCTTAGCTTGGGACTATTAACAGGATTTGTTCATCAACATTCCTCAAGAATTGCGACTACTTCGAAACCTGCCTTGAGCTTCACTATTCACAACACTATCAACTGCAGGAAAAGAGCCGAGAAAATACTACACAAAGCCAGACAAGACTCCAACCCCAGCAGATTCATAGTTCAGCCTGTTAAGACAAGCAATGCTCTTCATATCCTTAACCAAAGC
This sequence comes from Cherax destructor, assembly GCA_009830355.1. Classification (NCBI taxonomy): domain Eukaryota; kingdom Metazoa; phylum Arthropoda; class Malacostraca; order Decapoda; family Parastacidae; genus Cherax; species Cherax destructor. Next base: position 75,906 of record WNWK01002981.1, read on the forward strand.
CAACATAACTTCCAACACCACAAAGAACTAGTCAAAAATAAAACTGACCATGGACACCACCGCTGGTATCTACATACCATGTGAAGATTGTTGCAAGTTTCACAAGGGTCGACTCGAGGATCAACGAACACAGAGATGCCTCCCAGCAAAATGACATGAACAACGTTTACACTATTGGCTGTAACTCACAACCATTTGCTGAACTTCCCAATGCTATAACAGTTACCAAGGAAGTGGACAAGTGCAGTAGACTGTACTTGCAATCTTCTGGTTATCACGAGTAACTCCACACACAAATAGGTTCATTCTTCATTTTAGAATCACTGGCTAAACTTATTCTCACCAGTTATATTACTGCTGTTACATAACTATATGGAGAAGCACTCCAATCTACCTATTGCTCCAACATAATTTTGAAGTTTAGACGATGACACTTGGTTGTGTCGTTACAACAGGTGACATCATCCACCCATCATGCTTCTCCACGATATAGATATATATATGATCATTGTGAGAATTGATAAAGTTCTTGGTGGACCAAACGTCTTCTCAATAAAATGTGATAAACCGCAAATTCTTATTCTCATATTTGTCAGTATATTCCTCTACTGATATACATTTGTGTAGGTGCTGTGTAGCCCTTACGAGTTTGGCGCTCCTCATGAATCTTAATAATTATAGTTTTAAAGCTCATGAATAAGACACGAGACGTTTCGCTAACCAGTAACTTTCCTTCAGTTTAATACAGAGATTACCTATCTTCCATTGTCTCCAGTATATAATCAGTCCCTCAGTCTCGAATGGTTTTAAGGCTATTAACACGCGCACACAAAAAAAATAATTCTTAATGATGCGCTAAACCCGTGTGGGGGAAGGGAGGTTATACAGAGCCTGAGGAACTGAGAGGCAATCAATTTCGATCCGAAGGGTCAGGCCCAGTTACTTTGATCAAAAGCCCCTCACCAGCTGGAAGAAGACTACCTGGAGGAGTCTAGATTGGCACTCACCAGCACTGCTGAGTGCCTGCCCTTCACCCTCTTTTGCTTTCATTTCAAATTTGGACGAAATTAATTAATTTCAGAGGGGGATGATACGGGGAGGGGGGGGGGTGACAGCCTTGACCCAAAGAATTGGAGCTACTCTTCCTTAGATCTTTCAATTGCAGTAATTTCCATTTCTCGCGCTGTATGACGCCCCCTACGTATTTAATGCTTCACTATCACTATGAATAAACGTAATATCTAATATTTTATAAAGAGACCGACTAAAGGTAGTCTGAAGTTAAAGGATTTTAACCTTATAACTTACTCTTTTATCTGTCTCAGTAAAGATGAAAACTGTACTTTCACACACACTTTTTTTTGGAAAATCTACCATTTCACATCAAGGGTGATCCAGCATTATTCTAAGCAGAAGTGTGCAAACACCAGGTTCCAGGAGCTACACTTCCCAGCTCCAGGGTTCTAACGGTTTCCCAGAATCTGTCATAAAAGCGAGTTAAGTGCATCATGCCTTACAGAAGCGACGAATATCATATAGTATACTAGTTTAAAGCATTTTAATGCGAATATATTATATTCAGAAAATATTCGTGAGGAAATCTGAAACTCGTAGCGGTCATTTATCGCTTGGAGAATATTCGATAAAAAGGTTTGATCCTAGTAGAGCGTAGCTCAGTTTCTGTAATCAAGAGCCCTTCACTAGCACCAAAGCACCTGAAGGTCACACAATAGAGCTGACGCCAAGAAAACTTCAGAGTAAATGGTGGATTCGTGTGCTTAGGCACGGGAGAGTTTGTGTACTGAATCAAATCACTGCATTGAAGGTGGGCTTTCCAATTGAATAGGCTGTTATAAGGCCATCTTTTTTTCCTCGGATTTCATCAGTGTGTGAAGCCTTTGTGGAAGTAAAGCAGTCATTAAAATGTTTATTAACTTTCTATGAAACCTGCATATGCAAGATTTTTTTCCACATTTGTGGGAAGCAACCGATCAAACATTTCCCTCATGTCAACTCAAAATCTTGATTATAGATTTGGACGTCTCAAAAAACCTCAGCTATAGCCTAAGGATTTTACTAAATTTCTTGCATACATAACATAGTGTAAATTACTTAGGATAACCCAAAAAAGTCGAAGTGACTTACTTCCACTGAAAAAAAAACGTCAAAAAGACATTCTCCAGTAACCATGTATAGAAGTGTAGATGATTTATTACCTTTGTAACTTGTCCAGCTATCAAAACTTTGGGGCCGTCCCTGGACCCATTATGTACCTCTGTAATCTTTTGACTACCACCCACTGGATGGGTATGGGGTGCATAATAAAGATATTAAACTAACTCTGGTTATTTTACACAAACTAATTTGATTAAATAAAATTGGGACTTTAAAGCTTACACAACCTAGAGTGAAGACAGTCTCATTTGAAAAAAAAACAAAGTTTAAAGCCTACCAGAGGAAACAGTTTCCAGTTATTGCACAGAATCCAACAAAATTTGCACCTATAGCCTAAACCCCAAAAAATCGTCTCGTTCATTTCACAAGACGAATCGTCCAATGAGGACTGATACCATTCAGATTTTTTTTTCCAGTCAGAAGAAAGTTCTAAACCAGTAGCAGGTCTATATAATCCTTACGGATTTAGCGCTTGGTTATAATAATAATAATAATCTAAACCAATAGGGGTCATATATCGCCTATGGAACAGGAGGTATTCAGATTACAAAGAGAGGATAAGTTCAGTTCCTTAGATCAAGAGCCCCTTCACCAGCATCAAGGCAAAAATAATGCAATAATGTAAAAAAAAGCTATCGTTTCGAGATTCAAAGTTGCAAATGGCACCTGCACACTCCAGCAACATTACCAGCCTTCTTCTGAGTGCGATATATACAATACTGTTGAATTTTTAAAGGCGATCGGGAATGATCTATGTAAAATTGAGCTTTTTAATTCTTCCACGAACCTCCACCTAGTCGTAGTTGACCAGGATTGAACACTTGAAGTTGATCGGATAAGGCGTTACTAAGTTATAAACGAAAGCCTTGGAGGAAATTGAAAATTAGAACGCTATACCTAACAATGTGTGGTGCGGCACTGAAGAATTCAATGAACTCGTGAAAATTAAAAACGATAAAAGGGCGAATTTTCAATATTGCTCAATTTTTTTTCAGTTCTATTTAATACTTTCTACAGTTGCTCCGAATTCAACGAATCCAAGATTTGTTTTTTGTTTTTTTTAACGATTTCATTAAAATTTCAAACGCCCACAAACAGTATAAACTTACAGTATAGATTGTCATATTTCTTGTGGAATGCATCAATATTAATCTTTTAAAGTGATGAGACACGGTTTAGTTATCGAATGGAAATCAATGGTTTAATGAAATCGGCAACTTGGGTCTTATGAAGCATAATAACAATGTGAACTTTGCTTTTTGAAAATACACACCTGGGCTGAAAATGTGAAGTGGCAAGAAGACGTATTCTCTAGTTATCAAAAGTATTCCAATGATTCAGTTTTATAAACAAGTTTACCAACCAGCGAAGAGGGGGACCAGGAGCTACGACTCGACCCCAGCAACTACAAATAGGTGAGTACACACTTAATGGGTACTCTACCTAACACCCAGGTATCTATTTACTGCTAGGTGAACAGGAACAGGTGTAAGGAAACATGCCCAACCTTTCCACTCGTGCCGGGGATTGAACCACGGACACTCAGTGAGCCGAGTGCGTTGCTAACCGAGCCACTCTTATCAATACAAAGCAGATATATAAATGGAAGATTGTAAAGAGGAGGTAATCATCTCAGCCTAGCAGAATTATATACAGAAGACAGTTGAAGGCGAGGTAATCAGTCCCTCACCATAGGAGCAGCTGAACACCGTAGTCTTTATAAATCTGAAGCACAGGCTATATTAGGTATGATTTGTCAGGAAACAGAACAAGTGTTACCTGACGCGGGTCTTAGTCATATGATGACCCACCACTAGAGCTTTTGATCATATGACCAAGGCCTTCCGCTGGCTTACCGATCCACTCCATTAAAATTAAGGTTATAATAACCATAACATAGCTGAAACACAGGCAGGAAGATGGGTGCTTATATACTGGAGACAGATGAGGTGCACCAGATGAAAACAGTCAGTGGTAGACGCAGTACACAAAAAAAATGGATGAATCTTACTGTAGCCAGTTGGCCCAGTAGCTTACGCACATGCCTGGAGTTTAACGACTCACTCGCCATGGGTTCTAACCCCACCCGTGCCGTGGTTAGTTTACAATCGTGTTATACGATTTCGCGAGATCACATTATATCATGTACGTATACTCCTGCGCTGGTCCAAGGTTCTCTCGTGTTTCTGCACAAAGTTTTAGCTTGCTAAGAGACCCACAGAAGGTTTAATTTTTTTTATGAAAGTAAAATAATAAATCATAACGTCTCAATTATACTTCGTGTGATCATTGTAAAAAACAGAATACACATACAACATTTGCAAAATAAAATTACTTTGCAGAAAAATAGAGACCTGGGCGAATGAAAGAGAATCAGACTGAGGGACACTGAGGGACCAGCATGGGTAAAACGTTGCCATATTTCCTTGCACCTGCTGCCCCTGATCACCTAGCTGTAAGTCGGTTGGCAACGCACTCGTCTCACACACTGAGTGCCTATGGTTCAATCCCCAGCAAGGGTGGAAATGTTGGCCATGTTTCTTTACACCTGCTGTCCCTGTTCACCTAGCAGTAACTAGGTACCTGGATGTTAGTCGACTGGTGTGGGTCGCATCCTGGGACAAAAGACCTAATTTGCCCGAAATGCTCTGCATGACAAGGGGCTTTCTATATAGCAGTATGTCATTGACGTCAGCTAGGCCTCTATACCTTGTACATGTACTTGTAGAAATAATTATATTATTAGAACATAGTTACATACTTTTAAAAAATTCGTAGTTACTCATCAAATGTGCTCATTTTCTATGATTAAAAATCATGTAAGAAAACGGAAACAATAAAAGGGTGGAATAAAATATTTTGGTACATAGAACATTAGATGGGTTTACAGAGGCCCTTCGAAGACCGAGACTGTGTCCACACTCATCTATCCAGTTAATTGCCAGACATAACACTGTTTAACCCGAGTGATCGAAAGATTCATCCCCAGTACCACATCATGAGAGACTGGGCAGAATTTAAAGTTTTTATTCAGGTTCAATTAGCAACTACAATTGTCTTTACGTTGTAACTTGTATGCAAATTATATTAAATTAACCTAATAAAGTCAAACACCGATTTTATTTTCATTCTGGGAAATGAGAAAGTTTTCAACTTTCATGCATAATCTGAAACTTTTATAATTGTTTTATATAATAAATTATGTAGTATATAACCCAGGATATGAAAGACTATGGAATAAAAGGCAATAGTAACTAGAAACACACACACACACACACACATACACACACGTCTAGGAACGTTATTACTGTACAGGCTGTGCTTGTTAGCACGCACTCAAGGCGACATGCTAACGGCAAAGTCCCTCGAAGGACCGGACCGAGATCGCAAAAAAACGGAGGAAGTGCATTAAGAGTGTGAGAATGCGAGCCGGCGAAACCCGAGGAAAGTGATTTTAATTAGCTGGTAAACAGAGAGACCAGAGTCAAGGCTCTCAACCAAGCTGCACATGTTGAAGGAGATAAACGGTTCCTGGTCCGCCACACCAAGGGCCCGGCGGTAAACTGTGCAGGACAGAGGTGACTTAGTAGGGAGGGGGGGACGTGCAACACAATCTTGACCAGTGGATGGAAGTTGCTCCATGTAGCACACCTGATCTTACAGCGGCAGGAAATCTCGTTGTGCTGGAACATTAACCATTTTAGACAAAGTAATAGAGGGGTTAAGTATAAGAAAGGAGAGTAATCCTGAATTTCTGCAAAGGAAAGGCGCTAGAAAATCAGAGACGAATCATAAGAGAGGTTCGTGTCCCCTACCAACTATAATTCCACTCCACCACACGAAAGCAGCCCCAAATAAACATATGTTAATGATGGGGCCTATCTTACCATATAGACATCCTGCCAGAGGAATGGAGTGACTCGCCTCCCATTAAACAACTCCATTCCCACATACCTACCTGTTTTAAGTTGTAAAGGAAAATGACAAGCTTTATAAATCAATGTTGACTACATATATCAGTTTCGTTTTCACGTTCTTTTGAGTACTGTAGTCTAACATCTGTTTCCTCTATTCTTTAAGGTTTCAGTTCTTTGATTTTTTTTTTTCGAGGGTGGTGGTAGTGATTGACTAATTACATCATTTTCACGTATCTCATTTTCTGAAAGAGAAATGTTTTAATGTCTTGATCTTCATCCACGGAGTTAAATATCCTAGTGTTTTGTTTATTTTCTGTTCTTATTTCTCTGGCTTGATCATCCTAGAGGGCAAGCGGACCTCTACAGTTAACTACCGACCTAACTCCACGGTAGATGTACCGTCGAAAGTTATGAGGTGTACCGCTGAAGGTATGGAAATTTGTGTACCTGACTAGCAGTATAGTACGAATCAATTTAGCCAAGCTGTACGTGGATAAACCCCTCGACCATCTGCCAGGTCTCATCTAGAATCCCACTAGGAGTCAACGTACCCTTCAGTTAGCAGAAGATTCTCATCCAGGGTGTTATCTTCGCTTATGGAACATCTGTTATTATAATCATAACTAAGCGCTAAACCCATAAGGGTCATACAGATGGGACATTTGTACGCCTACGAAGCTAGCTACGAGGACTATTTTTCTATACAAGTCTCTCTGGATCCACATGACTTATTGGGGCTTAAATCTCTTGAAAGATCCGTAACACAGGACCTTCACTTTCTTAAAATGAGATAGGAGATCTGTTACTGTAATTCGTAATGTTCAATTAGCTTAATTTATTTTTTCATTTTACTTTAATAAATGTCTTTTAAAATGTTATTTATAATTAAGCCGGCTTTTTTTTTTGTTACTAGGAAAGCATATCTTACCCTTTTCCATGACATAAGACTTGAGCCTTGCCAAATGAGTTTATGTTAAGTGCGCTCATGACCTGTGAGTTGGTATGAAAGTTTCTAGAGGCAAACGAGGACACTATTTTGTTTTGGGTCAATGCCATCGATGGTGTCAGGTCGGAATGCCGACGAATGTTTTGAGCAAGAGTTACATGACCTCGTCGATCTCAATGACACATTATTGACCACAGGAACAGGGGGAGGGGGTAAGGAATCACTGAGGGAGGATAATATGAGAAATCACTGAACACTGAGGAATAACTAAATAATGGAAGGTATGGGCGGAAGGTGAAAAAAGCAAGACCCAGAGACGAGTCTGTCACTAGCGGCAGCAAACAGGGTTTGAGTAATCATGCAAGTCGTCCTCTTTGGCTCTAACCTTGCAATTAAAAGTACACTAGAATAGTTCCACTTCCTTGAATCAAGAGCTCCTCACCAGCATTGACACCTCTCTTGAGGGGAATTATGTTAAGTATTTACAAACACTAACAAAACTGATTTTACATACAATCTAAAAAAAAAAAATTCGGTAAACCAAAAAATACACCTAAGTAATTTCAACTACAGTCAACGTCGTGCCATGGACCTTTAATATCGAAAAATACTCTGTTATTACGTGACCAAAAACACTAATAAATCCCACCCAAAGTGGTCAGGCCACTTAACCTTTCCTACTTCTCTCTTACTTCCGCAACATTTTTCAATGTTTTATCTTACCCCAGTCCTCCCCCTCATTCTTGCTAGCCACTCTTTGTGACCTAGCAAAAAATAACTAGCCAACTATAAACCATAATTTGTCTCTGAAAAGTAAGAGCGAATCCTGAGTTTATTAAACATATGGAGAAAAATATTAACTTTAAATTCTTACTTTTCATCGGTACTGACACTATGACAAACATTAACCTTTGACCCAAGAACCAAAGAAAAAATGGTTACTTGTAATTTCAAGTTTGCATTCTGATTATTCTCATATTCATGCGGAAGCGCCAAACTCGTAGGGAAGTAGGGTCGAGATAATATTCAAATTTGATTCTAAGTCTAGGAAGGTAGCTCAAATGTCTTGGATCAAGAGGACTTCACCAGCATCAGTGCACACTTTACCCTCCACATCCCCAGGGAGTAGTAATGTGAGTTGGTTCTAATATCAGGTTAATAATACTAAGCTTCAAGTTGCTGAAGTTGAACTTCATAGCGACATCCGTCAAATAAGATGAATTTTAGATATTTTCTGAAATTTTCTTCTTGATTGGTAACATAGTAAGTGAAACATGGAATAGAAATCTTTGCACCAATAGTAATTAAACAGCTCAGTCTAACCTTTTAATTAAAACTGGCGTAATTTAAAATAGCGAACCACTAATCAACCTTTCTAAATTGTTAAAATTTTATTAGTATAATTTGTCAATAAAATATTTCCTGGTAGTAATGTTCAGACTGACTGGCAGAGCTATAACAAGCAAATGTATCTTCGGTTTGTTTGATAAAACGATCGTTCTTTCATTAGTAGTCTGCAAATTCTGGCTAAAACTCAAGCACAATTATTACTATTATTATAACCATAAGTAAGCGCTAAACCCACAAGGGCTGATATTACACAAAACCTTTACCTTTAGACAACGCGCCATTTTTAAGCCGATTTCTCAGACAAATCTAATGTGCACTGTGTGAATTTATTTGTTTTAACATGTCTGTCTTTTTAACCCATCGACCACAAGTACGAGTCTAACATTCATGATTTCCTACCTGACCTTGTCCCTTTTGCATCACCGTCAACATCCTCTTTGGCCTCTTACGTGATGGTGTCGGCTGGGGATGGCGTCTTCCCCAGCCTCCAAAAGCAGCAAACTTACTTCCGTCCAAGGACTGACTGGTGTTGTGTCTGCTTTGTACACTCCTCACAATACCTTGGTTCACCGTCATTACTTCTAGCAAGGTGGGTGTACTAACACCACACTACCTTGGTTCACCGTCATTACTTCTAGTCCACCATCAACAGTCGCTGCACACACCTCTCTCTCCATTAAGAGTCAAAATTACTGTCCACAATACACTGTAACCAACTGTTAGGTTTTCCATTTCCTGTAGACACTATCACTGTTCAACACAAGTGTCGTCTCCTATTGACGACACAAGCAAGAGTATCACAACAGACGACACACACATCAATATAACAAATAATCACGCAGCTGCCTCCACCTTCCACCAGCGGCGCCTCGTCACTGGTACAAGCTGCTGCTGCTGCTGCTGCTGCTGCACCTCCCTCAGACACCTTCTCCCTGGATAGTTTCAGAGGCCCATTAAGCTTCTCCCAGTTGTTCGATAGTCTTAAGGAAGTCCCACGCGTCGTGTGCAAAGCTAACTCAAGTTGCACCTTGCAACATGCCTTGAATTCAATACGTGGCTATGCATATAAATCTATTTCCACGACAGTGGAATAAAAGCGAAAAATTTAATAAAACTTAATCATGCTGATCCTAATTTTATCGATAATTTCTGCACACATCTAATAAGAGTGAACGATACAATATGAAATTCGTTTATTTTTAATTTTGGGGGGGATGCGCACTGACCTACATTTCTAGGAGTAATGTATTTAAATATTTTCATGGGGAAGCGCTAAAACCCACAGGAGTCGCACAACTCCTGGGGATTATGAGGTAATCGGGTTTGATCCAAGAAAGGGGAGGGCAGCTGCTATGCCTTGGCTCAGAATTTCATATTAAAAAACATGCACTAAACCTGTATGGGTCATATAACCTTGGATCAAGAGCCCTTCATCAGCACCACGAGTCTTTCACAGTTCTCTCTCCTGATATCAACATCTTCCCTCAGTTTATTTAAAAAATATAGTGGATTATTATACAGTAAAAATGCACTAAACCCGTACAGGTCATGAAATATATCAGTGCAATTTCTGGTATAACAATTATTATAATCAGAACTAAGCGCTAAACCCACAAGTGTCATAGAGCGCTGTGGAATAATAATAATATAGTAATAATCCACATTTTCCTTTAAATATATTATTTTTCCTTGTTTACTTTGTGTATGGAGGAGTCCTCAGTCCTCAGCGTTGTACTTACATATAAATGCTGGCAGTCAGTCCCCTTAACACTCTTTTCATATGCGCGTATCGTGTTTACACACTATAAATATAATAACAGTTATAAGGACGTTGTGATAGATTTGCTCACCTGTTGACATGAAATATACAGTTTCCCAGATGTTCAAAGGTGGCAGTTTTTTCCCAGTTTTTGTCTCCAGTTTTTATTGCGTTTCGTTTACGTTGGTGCAGCTCAACACGGCAATTGAGGACATTAAGCATTTCACAAACACAATTCTAGTTAATTCTTTATTCACGTTTTATGATTGTCGTATTCATCGTAATGTCATCTGGTAAACTCATGTATCCTCTCACAGTATAGATGAAATAAAGTGATTATCTAACTCATGGTAAAATTCGTATTTTCGTACAGAGAAACCTAGTGGAGTGGAATATATATTAACAGGTGGGATGAAAGACCTGGAAGTGATGATTGATGAATTATATATATTACGATGCTGAGGCAACCCAACATCGAGAGTCAATACAAAGTTCGATGCTTTCATAAATGAAACCACAAATTCAGTTTTTTAATAATAATGTTTAATGTAACTTATATCACAGAAACAAACAATAAAATGTTCACTTAATAGCAGGGAAAATGTATAAAGATCATTTAACATTAAAATTCAAATATTTGAGCTTCGTTACAAGAGTCAAGCATGGGTGTTATCGGGATAACGTGATCTACATCTCAGTAGTACAACCATTAGTCATGCTGAACACTTTAGACAATAAAATAATATTTATTTCCGAGGAATGTAATGACAACATTCAAAAATTCATAGGGTACAAAGATTCATAAATCCAAAAAACTTCAACATTTCCATAATCTAAAACATGGAAGAATCAAGGTCTAAAGCTCAATACCAGGCGCAGCTGAGAAGAGTCGCCCCGGCGCGGACGTCTCAGCAACCCGGGGAGTTGGTCGGCGCCGGTTTCCCGAACCCGGGAAGGTGGTTAGCACCTGTAGTCTTTCCAACCCAGAGAGGCGGTCGGCACCGGTCGTCTCCCAAATCTAGCAAGGCGGTCAGCACCGGTCGTCTCCCAAATCTAGCAAGGCGGTCAGCACCGGTCGTCTCCCAAATCTAGCAAGGCGGTCGGCATCGGTCGTTTCCCAAACCCAGAAAGGCAGTCGGCACCGGTCATCTCCCGAGCCCGAAGAGGGTACCGACGCCGGGCGTGACTCAGCTTGGCTGGTGTGTCACGTGAGCAACTTGGCTTGAGGGGTCTGGGCCAAGAAACAATGTCATTCACTTTGTTATGGTCTGACGGTCTTGGTCTTGTGCAAGAATCGAGCCTCACTATCAAAACAGTCATTGCACCCATCTGTGACGTGTCAAATGTATTTAATTTTTGAAATTTTCGGGAAATGTTAAGACAATTTGAATTTCGAAAAGGTGATGAGTGCCAATTATGTTTGTTATAGTTAATAATAACAATACCAAGGTTGAATTTAATGGTCTGAAGGATCACGGTTTATAAAGGAATTAAAATTATTCTTTACACAACAATGCACAAGACTCAAAATTGCTAACCAAATCACAAATATACCAAAACTGTCTTAGGGCAGTTGTCACTGTGTATCTGTTTTTCACCCCTAGAGTTTTTGGGGCTCACAATTTACTGTAAGAAAAAACGCTTTCTCACGCATGTATTTGTTTTCCCGTCACACCTGTTTTGAATCTTTCAGATTATTTAAAAACTAGACATCATTCTTTCATACCATCTCAAACTCGAGTATTTTGCTTATTTCTATTTTTTAAAGTGTCGCATTTCACCACCCAGCCAGGTACAAAAACACACTATAACACCACAAAAGGAAACTACAAAGATTCCTAATAATGTCACAAATGGTAAATTTGATCCTCGAACAATTACAACAATACAACACATGTGAATGTAAAAAAAGACAAAAAACAATGAAAACCCTCAATTTGGTACCATGCAAGGCCCAAATCTACCAAATGTGTCATAATGCATCTAAATGTTGAAACTGACCTCTCCTACACACTCGGGTGACCCCGTCTGGCCCGACAGGACTCGGGGAGCTCTACTACAGGATCGTCTAAACCTCCTAACACGGAAACTGACAACCATTCTTTGTTGAACGAAACTCGAGATAGGTGAGCTGGAAGCCACTTCAGAACTTACTAGCTATTTGTTATGCCAGAGTGCAAGTAACGACTAGGATGCATGACAGACCTCATAAAAAGCCTATTACCAGATTTTTTTGTCATATGGAATCCCAACTGATAAGTGCTAGCAAAATATTAATTTGTAGTGTTGTACATTATTGCTTCATTACCATAATACTCCAAAGGACAATTTTTTGGTTTGTCTATAGAGATTTTAACCTAAAAATTTCCTCAGGTTTCCATTTGTGTGTGTGTGTTCGTGTGTTAAGATTCCAAGATGACCATTTTCTATAGAAAATTTCTGAAGGTGGCTTCCATATCTGAGGGACTGACGGGGAACTATAACCTTAGCCAAGTTGTGTCAACATGAAGTGCATTACTGGTGACTTCCTCCGTCTACCATTACAGTTGGTGCAGAATAATTGCCTTAAAAGACATTTTGTAACCGGTTATATGACCTGGAAATATTATGAAGGCATTGTAATGTCTGGCGAGTCTGCCGTAAGTTAACTCCTTAAACATTGTATCGTGTATTGCATACTGTGAGGTTACTTTGCTCTTCACTATATTACAAATTCTGGTTTTAACGTTTAAAGTGATATGTTAGTATTAGTTATGTGTATGATTGGATGAGCGTAATATAATACAGTTGACACTACTTGGCCAGGAGACACTTGAGGTGGGGGGGGGGTGTACGGGGGGAACATTGATGCTGGACACTCATCACAACGTCCACAGGGGTGGGGTGAGGGGTACATGGGGAAGGTCGTCAGGGGCAGCAGCACTTGGAGCACTCTTACTTTAGTGAAGCACTCTTGGAGCACTCTTACACTCTTGGATCCCTTGTACACTCTGAACACGTTTTACACATTCCTCTATATCGTGCAGGATAACGGAGGGCAGTGGTGCAGGACATAACTATGTTTGTGCACATTATAAATGTCCAACAACTTCTACTGCTGAGTGTGTTTGCGTTTAAATTTTGTCACCGGGTTGTTTTGAGTTCGACCTCCGCCATCTGTGACGACTATCATCTAAGGCCGCTGCAAAGCTCAATTTGCAGCGAAACGCACCTATTAAAATTGCAAGAATTTTCTTTTTATCCTTACAAACGGATATCATATATTCAGTTTGTAATTTAAATGCCCATATAATTTGTACCATTAATTCTTAATCCTAGAATTTTATATAAATTTCCTACATTTGAGCCTCTATGCCCCCACTGCACAACTGTCCAAGGTAAGAATTTCTTCATGTGTTCGTCTGTCGTAAAAAAATTACACCATGGGTTGTGAAAAAGTACAATCAAATATGGTATTACAGTTAATATAAATACTTTGATCTAAGAAAGTTATATAGTTCATTTTCATTATTAGTTTTGGCAACGCAATCGTTTGATATACCATTCATATACAGTAATAACACACCCTTAAAAATATATACTAACCTTACTCTAAACATTCAAAATTTTCAAAATTTATAATTTGTTTAATGCGATAATTTTAAATACATAATCATGTTTTTTTCCTTGACTAGGCTACACAATATTTGACACTGCTGAGAGAGGGAGTCACAGCAGTCAGTGCAACAGGGGCACACGGGCTATACACAGCTCCGGTTCCGTGTTCCATTCCTGCATTCAACCACCATGACATTTTTTACTAAACGTACTTTCTCTATGTTGCAATTTTAAATTGCGTAATGTACTTTTGGTATGTTGCAATTTTGAATCTAATTATGTTGCAGCAGTTATCCAGTGTTTACTGGCCAATGAAAATGATTGCCAATGCAAAAAAAAAAATCGATGCTAATTAATTTGCCTGTTTATTGGTTTGCAAAATGTGTGGTATGTGTAAGTGTTGGTGTTGATGTCAGTGTGCATCAAGTTTCATGCCGCCTCTGACGGAGTCTGGGCTCCTGCACCGCGAGCGATTTTATGTTATTGCTTTAAGTTCAATCCCAATTCGGTAAATACACAAATCCAAAGGATACATTTAAAATCCATTTTCACACGTGAAACAATTGCAACACCTTCAAATATCGTCAACATGAATGATTCAGACACAGTAGCTAACAAGTGTTACCTAGAAACATTGGCACATAAGGTTTACATTGAGTTTACCACTCTCCCTTTGTACATAATGATAAAGAAAACGACAGGCTGCCCTGGGAACACTAACCCCACATAAAAGTTCACTTGCCATAGTTCAACTCTCTAAGAATATACACAACTCACATTTGAGAAAACTAGTAAAAGAAAATTAGAAAATTTTTAACAGCAATAATATATATATATATATATAATACATATATATATATATATATATATATATATATATATATATATATATATATATATATATATATATATATATATATATATATATATATATATATATTATTATATATATATATATATTTATATATATATATATATATATATTTTATATATATATATATTTTATATATATATATATATATATATATATATATATATATATTTTATATATATATATATATTTTATATATATATATTTTATATATATATATATATATATATATATATATATATAATCGTGACGAATAGGTAAAACTGGTTAATTATCAAGAACTCGTTTAAAATTAAGTCCTTTCTAAAATTTTCTTTTATACGTTTAAAGATATATTTTTTCATTTATGTTAATGTAAAAATTAATAATTTTGTACCAAAAGAACCTTAGAAAACTTACCTAACCTTATAACAAGCGCAATTTAATTTAGCCTAATCTAACTTAAATATATTTTAGATAAGTTTACAAGAATTTAATAAACAAACACAATGAATTATAGTTTTTTTCGTTAGGTTCAGATTGATTTTTGCGAAATTATTGCATACACAAATTTTCGCTTGCCTTATTTGGCAAGAAGAGCGTTGCTTTTTAAGCCAAAATAGCAAGTTTTACCTAATCGGCACAACATACATACATATATATATATATATATATATATATATATATATATATATATATATATATATAACTTATAACATATTTCATGCCCTTCTCTGCAATCTTTGGTTCAAACAACAGTCCCAGGGTCCTGTGAAAACTGACCACCACACGGAAGGCTAGGTAGGCCTTCTCGTGCCGCGTCTTGGCACGAAATTGAAAAATAAGATTGATGCAGTGGGTGCCATTTTAGGAGGGTGGGTGAGTCCGCACACCAGCCACGAGGGCCACTGTGGATACGGGGAGACATATCCCACACACAACACAATCATCACCCCGCCCGCCTCTTGAGTGACTCAGCTCGACGCCTGGCTTTGCTTTGGGGCACAAACATGGCCTATGCAATTGCCAGGCTTCGTTACACATTGCATATATATTGCATTTGCATATGTTATGGTTGAGTGCATAGGAGGAGTGTGTCAGTAATTCATTTGTCCACTGCCCTGTGGCCATCCTGGCCCTCATGGGTCATGCCTCTCAGATCACTAGAAAGAACTCCATAAAACAGCACTCCCTGAGTTGGAAGAGGCAATCATGTATACACGATTAAAGTTGAGGGTCACAACTGAGACAATAAGGTATGTGATAAATGAGAGGAAAAAAAAGAGTGACCCTAGACACAATACATGAGGAAATTGCAGGTCCTCCTACAGACACAACGTTACTGGTTCATTCAGAAGCCGTAAAAAAGACAACCAACTCGCACTGGGCAGCCCTAACGCTGGGCAGCGCCAGTACTGAGCCGTCCTAGCACCAGGCAGTCCTAGCACTGGGCAACCCTAGCAATGAACTACCTTGGCACTAAGCAGCCCTAGCCCTTGGAAGCTCTGGCACGATGAAGGCAAGCCTCCACACATAGGGCAGCCCTTAACGATGAAGGAGGAAAGGAGACAAGAGGCAAGACTATGCTGTGGGTCACTGAGAGGAGGGGAGGGGAGGAAGATGAACCACAAATACAAGACAGTATTTACCCATAGGATATAAAAAGCACAACTCTTATCAGGAGTTAAATTTATATCACGGTCGTTAAAAACCTTTGAGTAATCAGTATTAGTTGAATTGAGCTTATAAATTATGAAACTGGGTATTTAAACTGGAAATGCCCACAATGAACGACAGTACCTAAAAATAATTGAGTAAAAATCGCCATTAGAATGTCTGGCCTTCAGTGAGGTATATACCTCAGTCGTTGTAACTCACACGGAGAAGGATCAGGAACAATCCTGGTACTGATAATGGCCACACCTGGTGGGCTGAGAAGGCCCATCCTTGTTGGTACAGTACTAGGAACAGTGGGCAGAGAGGGAAGGTTCAACACTATCAGGGTTATAAAGGAAAAACGAAAGAGTTTTGGTAACTCTCGGGTGAATGTGAGGGTGAAGGTGTGAGCCGTGGTCAGTAATACTGGTAATGGTATGTTGGTGGTGGGGAGGAATGGCTATGATGACGAGGGTATGGGGAGGAGGGGTACTGAGAATAGGGTGACGATCTATCTTTGGTAATCTGAGGTGTGGGGGTGAGGGGTGGCCCTGGAGTGCTGGGTTGTAGAGGCACAGCTCCCCCTGTAACAAATACCTCCCCGTGGGTATGGGTAGTGAAGGAAGGTGACAACTCAGGTCTAGGTATTGGAGACATCTGTCGCGAGGTAAATAATGGTGAATGAGATGCAGGAGCCACAATACGGCTAATGGGAGGTAGTGGGGGGTTAGCTGAAGGAGAGAGCGGGGGGCTGCAGACCCCTCCTCGCTCCACCATACCTAAATTGACAAGTGGTGACATGTGTCCGTGCGGAGAAAGTTGGGAATATGGTGGAAGTTGAGTGTGGGGAGATAACTGGTTATGAGGGGAGAGTTGGTTGTGAGGTGACAACTGATTGTGTGGTGATAACTGGTTACTAGGCGACAGCTGGTTGTGCGGAGAGAATTGGGAATGTGGCGAAACCCCGCGGTTTGCAGGGTGGTTGGGGTTGGGGGAATTTGCTCTATGTAAATCAGGATCATGTCTTGGAAGAGTAAGATCAAGGGAGTGACGGTCGTCCGGATGGGAATCTGACACGTACACTGTCGTGCAGACAGACCCTGGTCTAAGAGCCTCACTCGTGTAGGTCAGTGTGCGCCCTGTTACACTGAGATCCACAGAGTGTGAGGGCACTCGTTCTAGTTCATAGAGCTGTGAACGACCTGACTGATGGCCCATATCCCCGTGATATCGTTGCTGGAGACTCGCGAGGTCCGCCGGTCGCAGGAAGAGGTTGGCTCTCGTCATGTCAACACACTGGTCAAGGTGTACAGGTGAGCGTAGGCCATCAGTGGTGACGAGATATGAACGCAGAGCATCTGGTGTTGGGCTAGGTGAAAGGTAAGGGGACCGCGGGGGCTCTGGAGAACGCAGTGCGGGAAGTCCTCGAAAGTCATGAGGCTGCAGCTCCGGTAGTGGCAGTTGGTCTGCCAGGTGGTCATGACGAGGCGACAGGTGCCCTCCTTCGCCCATGGGGTCCAGCCCCATTGATGCTTCAGAGTCGTCCAGATGACTTGGTAGGCAGTGTTCGTGACTTACAGGCGTCAACTCTGCATGACGGTAATGCTTGTAACTCATATCCAGACCCACTGATAATGACGAGGATAATGACACTGGCAGCCCCTGAGACACCGGCAACTGGTCCAGCACTTGCAGCGTCGGCTCCAGCCCACCGCTGGAACTGAGCGGCGTGGGCGGGGCCATGGGCGTGCCGGGGTCTACTGGTGTGGCAGGGGTTGGTGGTGGGAGGTCATCTGACTTAACTAAGGTGAGATTATGAGCGTGGTCAGAGTGATGATGAGAGTGGTGCAGGTCATCGGAGGTCGGGGGCAGATGATCTAAAGCAGCATGAAGATTGTCTTGCAAGTCGTGGCTTAGTTGCTCGTTGAGTTCACGGCTTCCTATCGTTTCGTGAACCACCATGACCTCTGGCAAGTCACGAGGGTCGTACTCTCTTTCTAAGGTGTACTCGAGGTGCGCGCGCTCGTCGTCGGCAGCGCTGGTGTATTTGACGTGTGTTGCAAGAGCTGCATCATGGGGCAGTATCTGCTCCATAGAGGTCACTACCGAACTTGGTGGCAGGGGAGAGTAGCGTCCACTGTAACCCAGCAAACGGTCGTGGCTGCCCACACCCCGCCCGTCCATCTTCATAGTTTGCTCCGCTACATTAAGCGCTGCCTCCACCAGCAGCGACGCGTTGGACTCCCTTCTATATAATTTTTCCTCCCCAGTCATATCATCTTCTTTCTTTCTCTTCTGCATGAGTTCTTCTTCCAAGCGGTCATCAAAGTCGTAAACATCTCGAGCATCATCATCGTAGTCTCGGTCTTGCATGTCCAAGGGATCTCCCAGCCACTTGCGAGAACCTTTACTAACAAGACGAGTAGCTGTCGCTGCGTACTTAGTAACATAACCATGCAGAGTCGCTGCCGGCGGTAACTTGGCTGCAGCAGCCAGCAGAAGATCCGCTCTCGAGGTTGGAGACCCTTCACTAGCGGAGAGAGAGGAGAGAGGAGGGTCGGCACTATGTGAAGAGTCATCAGTGGTCGGGGGCTCAGCCGGAGTACCGATTGACGTGGGTTGTTGTCCCAGGGAGTCGGAGTTCTGGTTGGGAAGGTTGGGCACCTTACCCCGACCCGGGTCGTTCACCATCCCACCCGAGTACGAGTCAAAGGTGTAGGGGATACAGCGTTCTATGGTTGGCATGCTCTCGCAGGTGTAACCATGTACTTTCTTGTAGTGGAACTGAAGACACTGTTTGGTGGTGAAGGCTGCGTTACAACTCGCCTCAATACACCTGGGAACAAATTACCACACTAAGGTTATGAAGTGTTAATGTATGTTTGTGCTTTATTTGCTGAGTGATTAAAAGGCAAATTTTAATAAAAAATACATTAAATATTGCATATTTCAACAACTTAACCATGGCTTAACAGTTTACGTAATAGTGATTAATCCTGACTTACGTAAATACATTTGAGCAGTAAAAACTAAAATTAATATTCGTTCAGCTTGCATTACAAAATAATTATTAATGAATAAGCAATATCTGCAACTTCTGACTATAAAAAGTTGGCTTATTATCAGACCCCAGGCTCTCGATGCATCAAGCCCTGCCCCCGACCTGCTAACCTACCCTCCGACCTCAGGAGCTTAACCTGACTTACTTGAAGGGCTTGACGCCGGAGTGAGTAAGCATGTGGATTTTCAGGTTACTCTTGTTCTGGAACATCTTGCCACAGCGGTCACAAGTGGCTCCCGTACTCAGGTCCTGCAACCAACAACCAGTGTTTAGATACTACCCGGTGGTAACATCCTGCAATCATCACAGTGTCATATACAACCTTGCTGCATAAAGCAGTAGGCAGTAGTTTGAGAGGTAGCCAGAAGACTCAATTAGTAGATGCCTGAAGAGACGGGAACGAAAGAGGATGCTGAAAAGAGAGAAGGACCTAAGAAACCAAAAGATACCAAGGTGCAACAGATAACCACAATAAACAAAAAGAGGGACAAAGAAGAACAAGAGACCCAGGAGGACAACACAGGACGCCAGACTACTATAAATACACCAAAAGACAACATAGGACTCCCCTAGACCCAGAAAGTTCAATTTTAAAGTATTTCTTCGTGTTTCTTATATTTCATTCTCATACATTTTTTGAAGACACGATTAGCTGGTTAAGCAAGTCTTACTTAGGCAGTGGTCATCCTAGATCTTCCCTGGAACAGCCGCTCAGGTGCTCAACCACGATTGGCTGCTCAAGCAAACCATATTTTGCTGACGATGTGTCAAGCTTTTTTCCTGGGGAGCCGCCGAGATAAGAGAAGACGGTAAAGCAAGTCTTATATAGGCAATGGGGTGCCAGGCTTCTTTCTATCAAGCAGCTGTTGAAAGATATACGTCATTGATTAGTTATATCCGGCGTGCCGGTGAAGCACACATGACAGTGATTGGCTGTTTTAAAAGGGCCTTTGGTAACCAATCAACACCATGGGTTGGTTGTTGGTCGTCGTCGCTCAGTGGTTGGCCATTGGGTGGCCAGGTTACAGCCACTGGATGGTCAGATCATGGCCAGGGAACATCCAGCATCAGCCAAATATTTCCCCTTCTCCCTGCTCAAATAAAAACACCATATAGACCAGCCAGTAATTTAGTGTGGTTGTTCAGGCATTCTCCATCATTAATATAATATTGTGAGGCACTGTAAACCAGTGTTACAGTATTGTAGGACACTGTTAACCAGTGTTACAGTATTGTAGGGCACTGTAAACCAGTGTTACAGTATTGTAGGGCACTGTAAACCAGTGTTACAGTATTGTAGGGCACTGTAAACCAGTGTTACAGTATTGTAGGACACTGTTAACTAGTGTTACAGTATTGTAGGGCACTGTAAACTAGTGTTACAGTATTGTAGGGCACTGTAAACCAGTGTTACAGTATTGTAGGACACTGTTAACCAGTGTTACAGTATTGTAGGACACTGTAAACCAGTGTTACAGTATTGTAGGGCACTGTAAACCAGTGTTACAGTATTGTAGGGCACTGTAAACCAGTGTTACAGTATTGTAGGGCACTGTAAACCAGTGTTACAGTATTGTAGGGCACTGTAAACCAGTGTTACAGTATTGTAGAGCACTGTAAACCAGTGTCACAGTATTGTAGGACACTGTTAACCAGTGTTACAGTATTGTAGGACACTGTAAACCAGTGTTACAGTATTGTAGAGCACTGTAAATCAGTGTTACAGTATTGTAGGACACTGTAAACCAGTGTTACAGTATTGTAGGGCACTGTAAACCAGTGTTACAGTATTGTAGGGCACTGTAAACCAGTGTTACAGTATTGTAGGGCACTGTAAACCAGTGTTACACTATTGTAGGACACTGTAAACCAGTGTTACAGTATTGTAGGGCACTGTAAACCAGTGTTACAGTATTGTAAAACACTGTAAACCAGTGTTACAGTATTGTAGGGCACTGTAAACCAGTGTTACAGTATTGTAGGACACTGTAAACCAGTGTTACAGTATTGTAGGGCACTGTAAACCAGTGTTACAGTATTGTAGGGCACTGTAAACCAGTGTTACAGTATTGTAGGTCACTGTAAACCAGTGTTACAGTATTGTAGGGTACTGTAAACCAGTGTTACAGTATTGTAGGGCACTGTAAACCAGTGTTACAATATTGTAGGGCACTGTAAACCAGTGTTACAGTATTGTAGGACACTGTTAACCAGTGTTACAGTATTGTAGGACACTGTAAACCAGTGTTACAGTATTGTAGGGCACTGTAAACCAGTGTTACAGTATTGTAGGATACTGTAAACCAGTGTTACAGTATTGTAGGGCACTGTTAACCAGTGTTACACTATTGTAGGGCACTGTAAACCAGTGTTACACTATTGTAGGGCACTGTTAACCAGTGTTACAGTATTGTAGGGCACTGTAAACCAGTGTTACAGTATTGTAGGACACTGAAAACCAGTGTTACAGTATTGTAGGACACTCTAAACCAGTGTTACAGTATTGTAGGGCACTGTAAACCAGTGTTACAGTATTGTAGAGCACTGTAAACCAGTGTTACAGTATTGTAGGGCACTGTAAACCAGTGTTACAGTATTGTAGGGCACTGTAAACCAGTGTTACAGTATTGTAGGGCACTGTAAACCAGTGTTACAGTATTGTAGGACACTGTAAACCAGTGTTACAGTATTGTAGGACACTGTTAACCAGTGTTACAGTATTGTAGGGCACTGTAAACCAGTGTTACAGTATTGTAGGGCACTGTAAACCAGTGTTACGTATTGTAGGGCACTGTTAACCAGTGTTACAGTATTGTAGGGCACTGTAAACCAGTGTTACAGTATTGTAGGGCACTGTAAACCAGTGTTACAGTATTGTAGGGCACTGTTAACCAGTGTTACAGTATTGTAGGGCACTGTAAACCAGTGTTACAGTATTGTAGGGCACTGTAAACTAGTGTTACAGTATTGTAGGGCACTGTAAACCAGTGTTACAGTATTGTAGGGCACCGTAAACCAGTGTTACACTATTGTAGGGCACTGTAAACCAGTGTTACAGTATTGTAGGGCACTGTAAACCAGTGTTACAGTATTGTAGGGCACTGTAAACCAGTGTTACAGTATTGTAGGGCACTGTAAACCAGTGTTACAGTATTGTAGGGCACTGTAAACCAGTGTTACAGTATTGTAGGGCACTGTAAACCAGTGTTACAGTATTGTAGGGCACTGTAAACCAGTGTTACAGTATTGTAGGGCACTGTAAACCAGTGTTACAGTACTGTAGGGCAATGTAAACCAGTGTTACAGTATTGTAGGGCACT
Source organism: Cherax destructor (assembly GCA_009830355.1). Lineage (NCBI taxonomy): Eukaryota > Metazoa > Arthropoda > Malacostraca > Decapoda > Parastacidae > Cherax > Cherax destructor. The sequence goes on from WNWK01002981.1 coordinate 98,537, forward strand.
GTAAACCAGTGTTACAGTATTGTGACGTACTGCAAACCAAAGTTCTAAGGCACTCTTAAGTAATGCTGTAAGGTACAGCGAAGTAGCAACAGTGTCATGAAGGATAGTGAGTCCTTAATAGTGTTGTGACGGCACTGTGAACCAGCGATTCACCGTTGTAAGACACTTCCAGCGCTCTGCAGCGTGCATTTTGCCGTTGCAAATTATTGTAGTTTGTAGCTGTGCCTGACTCGCTTCTCTCGTTACATAATGAAAAGCGAGGATACTCAGGGTGTTACACTCGTAGGAGTCCCTGAGTTATAGTTTAATACAGACATAATATACAAACAAGACAGTTGCAACCACGGGAGTACCACCTCGGGGCCTCCTACGAGTGAAACCCGCTGTAGTTTCAGTGCGGGACACTGCGCACCCAGGGCGCAACGGTTGCAGTGACGAATGCAGAGAGCAAGTGGCAAATCTATGAACCGATTGTATTCTGTGTGATTTATTTTTCATTGTTGTGTGTTTCCCCGTCGACTAATAAAGCTGTCACTCTGCCTTTTAAGTGTGCATTTACTTTAGTCTGTCCTCCATCCAGCGTGTACATATTCATATTATGCAGCATATATACATTATATACATTATATATATATATATATATATATATATATATATATATATATATATATATATATATATATATATATATATATATATATATATATATATATATATATTATACGTATAGATATATATGTGTGTGTAGGTAAAACTGGTCAATTAGCAAGAACTCATTTACAATTAAGTCCTTTCTAAAATTTTCTCTTATACGTTTAAAGATATATTTTTTCATTTACGTTAATGTAAAAAAAATTAATTTTGTACCATAAGAAACTTAGAAAACTTACCTAACCTTATTATAACAAGCGCAATTTAATTTAGCCTAACCCAACTAAATATATTTTAGATACGTTTACAATAATTTAATAATAAACAAACACAATGAAATATATTTTTTCGTTAGGTTCAGAATGATTTTTGCGAAATTATTGCATACACAAATTTTCGCTTGTCTTATATGGCAAGACGAGCGTTGCTATTTAAGCCAAAATAGCAAGTTTTACCTAATCGGCACGACATATACACTGCACCACATATACACGGCACGACATATACACGGCACGACATATACACGGCACCACTTATACACGGCACCACATATACACGGCACGACATATATACGGCACGACATATACACGGCACCACATATAACGGCACCACATATACTGGCACCACATATACAGGCACCACATATACACGGCATCCACATATACACGGCACCACATACTAACGGCACACATATACACGGCACCACATATACACGGCACCACATATACACGGCACCACATATACACGGCACCACATATACACGGCACCACATATACACGGCACCACATATACACGGCACCACATATACACGGCACCACATATACACGGCACCACATATACACGGCACCACATATACACGGCACCACATATACACGGCACCACATATACACATAATGCGTGTGAAGGAAGAGCAACAGCACAATGAAAAATTAATCAGAAATACAAACTAAATATTTCGGCCTTTAAATATGGCCATCTTAGCAAAGTAGGTGTGAAGGAGATAGTTGCTTTTACAATGACAGGGTGAAGTCATAGGTGACATGTATGAAGTAAGATGTCAGCTGAGGTTACCGGGACTAGGTAAACTTGAGGTATTATCCTCAACGTAACATGAACACCCACTGTATCCAGGACTGGATAAACTTGAGGCCCTAGCCTCAACCTAAAATAAATACTCACAAGATAAATGTTTAACAATTTCACCTTTACTGACACAAGTAGAATTTATTGTCTATATTTAAATATTACATTTTTAAGAATAAACGACAATAAAAGTCTCCCAGAGAGTTTGATTATCCTACAACTCGTCCATATAAATATAAGAGACCCTTTTTCATACATCTGACTGACCACTTGAGTTACGTAATCATAGTTTTGAAATTCCTCTCCATCTGACTAAATTAAGTGAAGGGGCAGAGGAACGGGTGAGAGTCAGCACCTGACTCCCTAAATTAAGTGAAGGGGCAGAGGAACGGGTGAGAGTCAGCACCTGACTCCCCACACACAACTCCCCTGGGGTTAAGGTGACACGTGAATCAGCACCTTGCTTCTCCACACACAACTCACCTGGGGTTCAGGGGACAGGTGAATCAGCACTTTGCTTCCCCATACACAACTCACCTTATGGTGGACTTCCTTCAGATGTCTCTGAAGTGCGGCTCTTGATCCCAGGACCTTGAAACACAGCTTACACTGAAACTCCCTCAGCACCTCAGCCATGTCTGTGTCGCGGGAATAACAACATTACTATCTTCTCTCCCTCTCTTCATTTACATATAAAATGTTATTCTTACATGACAGACAAGCGTTTATGAATGCAATGGCCAGGTAAAGATGGCAGGGGTGTGTCTGTTGGTGGTAGAGGTGGTGATAGTTGTGGTGGTGGTGATAGTAGTGGTGGTGGTGATAGTAGTTGTGGCAGTGGTTTTGGAGGTTGTTGTATTGGAGAATATAGTCACAGTTCTCAGAGAGGAACTCTCTTCAGACGTTGTTCCTCTACACCAGCTTTTTCCATCAATACACAGAGATGGAGAATACGTAGATTTATGATAACATTGTCAGGTGAGCGGCTGGGTCAGTGAGGTCACTGTGTGGGCTCAGTGCTAGATGGCAGCCTTGCGGAAGGTCTGCCGCTCCTTTCGATAATCTATTTATGTAGGAGAAGTTGGACTGAAGGTTTATCTAAACTGGAAGCTCCTCGATTCTCTCGTGTACAGATCAGTGTAGCTTCCAAGCATCTACACTGTGCTTCGTTCCTTGCTGACCAGCTGGGATCCTTTTCAAAACATTAGCTGTCAATACACCAATAACTCGCACAGAGGAACTTACCACGACCTTTCTGAAACGTCGTGGTGAGTTCCTCTCTCTCTATGTGTGGGTTATTTGTGTATTGTTCCCGCCACTGTATTGTGTCTTTTTGTTCTTAATTAGGTGTCAATTCTGGTCTGTCTCTCCTATATATGACGCAGGTGTTGCTGTGAGTCCTACACACACGGTGTATGTGATGGGTAAGCTACGGGAGGCTTCCTCCTACGTGGTTTTGGTTAAGACCATTGCATGGTATCATCTCCCTTTACCACTTGATGTCCTTGCAACATTTGTCTCCATTCTGTTTTGTTGGTGGTAGTGAAGTTTGTGTTGATGGTGGTGGTTGTGGTGGTAGAGGTTGTTTTGGTGCAAAAGACTTGTTGGTGAATGTGTTGGTGAAGGTTGTATTGGTTGGCAGTAAAATGTTAACTTAAAGAATGCAACATTTCAATGGAGTAATGAGGATTCGAACTCACGGCCTGGGTTTACCAGCACGATACCTTAGTCACTGCCACCACAGAGCGTCATAAAAGTGCCCGAGCTACAGTACTGGGCAGGTTGGTGATTCCCACAAACCGGAACCCGACCACGAGTCCCGACAGAGAAACCCCGACCTCACCAGCAGACAGTGACTAGTTTTAGTTATTATACCGTCCAAGTAACTTGTCAGTGTTCACCAAGTTTAATGTTAATGTCGTAGAGCCACGAGAGTCAAGAAAGAGCTTCGTTCTTTGCAGAGCTTTATCAAGCCATGACGTAACGAAGCTCTACACAGAGCGAAACGATTTCTCAATCGAAGCCTGTTTTGAAACGTGTGTCTTTTCTTCACAGTTCCCAGCGCAGTACTCCGGCCGTAGGACTTAAACTACTGAAGACTTGTGTACCCCTGTGGTCTCAGTGGCTAAGACGAGTTGGTGACCTCAGTACCTCGGTTCAAATCCCGATCATTCCATTCAATTCTTACAGTCTTTTATTACGAATTTTCATCGCAAAATATATATATATATATATATATATATATATATATATATATATATATATATATATATATATATATATATATATCAAATGATGGACATACAAAAATAAAATAGTGTTAAATATATGTTTTATATATGAAATATATACCAAGTATACCATGTATACATCCTGTATATTAAGTTATTAAATATAGGAAATACGAGAATATCTGGAGAATGTAAAGTTATATTATTTGATGAATTAATATTTATTAATAGTCTTGGGATATCTTCACTATCACCACCATCACTGTCATACCTCTATCACCACCATCACTATCATACCTCTATCACCACCATCACTGTCATACCTCTATCACCACCATCACTGTCATACCTCTATCACCACCATCATCCTCACTATCACCATCTCACCTTTATTACTGTCACTGCCACCACATTAATATCACCATTACCAGCACTATACACATCCCTACCACTTAACAATGTGGCTACTAACACCACTACTACACCATAACTATCCCCACGACCCACACTATAACTATCACCACTACAAATGCCGTAACTATCACCACTACTAACACAAGTGTTGCATATGTGTCTAATTTACCAACTCGTCGGTTCTCTGAACCATTCATTCACACTACTATCACCATACCTATGCCTACCACTAATCCTAGTATTTACACTCTCCTAACACTCTGACTATTACTAGGAATAGTATTAACATATCTGTTGTCTTCTGTACTACCACAACTATCACCATCACCCCTCACTGTCACCAATGCGACCATGCTCACGATCACCACTATCATTTATGCAACAACTATCTCGGCGAATACTACCACGATTACCAGCACTATCACCAACATGACTATCACCAAAACTTTCACCATGCTTGTAACCACAACCACCACAATACTTGCAACAATAATCAATATCAGTAAGATTATATCTACTACCCCCACTACTACTACTACTACTACCATCACCACCGCCACCACTCTCAACACTACCACTATCATGCCTACCACTCAAACAATCATTACTACCTCTGCCAGCAACATCATTACCATCACCACTACTACCACCATCACCACTACTACCACCATCACCACTACTACCACCATCACCACTACTACCACCATCACCATTACTACCACCATCACCACTACTACCACCATCACCACTACTACCACCATCACCACTACTACCACCATCACCACTACTACCACCATCACCACTACTACCACCATCACCACTACTACCACCATCACCACTACTACCACCATCACCACTACTACCACCATCACCACTACTACCACCATCACCACTACTACCACCATCACCACTACTACCACCATCACCACTACTACCATCATCAACATAACCAACAGCACCACATCACAAAATCATACATCATTCGTATATATGTATATAACAGACGGTAAAAACAGTACTGTATATTTGTGCCTCACCTGAGGTCCTCTTCAGCAGAGACAAGACACCGAGATCTACGTTATTTTTAACAAAATCTTTAGTACAGATTAACACAGCGGAAAATGTGCATAATGCTGCATGAATTACGCTGATTTCGAAACAACGTTACCAGTGAAAATGAAATATATATAAAAAAAAGGCTAAACATATATGGGTCAAATAGCGATGATTAAAAGCCCTCTTGAAGGATATTAATAAGAAAAAGTGGAAAAGATCCTCAAAAAACATTAGTCACAACGAGGAAGCATTTGTCGTCGATCTTTTAGGTAACGTGAGTGTAGATTTTAATGAAAATGTAAGAAACGTGGCCCAAAAGTAAGAAACTTAACCTAATAGTAAGAAACGAAGTCCAAAAGACAAGAAACGTAGGAAAAAAGTAAGAAAAATAACCAAAAGGGTAAGAAAAATATTAAAAAAGCAAGAAAAATATCCAAAAAATTAAGAATAGCCAAAAAAATAAGAAAAATATCCAAAAAAGTAAGAAAAATAACAAAAAAAAAAAAACATTATTAAAAAAAAGTAAGGACAAAATCCAAAAAAATATGACACAGACCCTTCCCCCCCCCACCAAAAAAAAAAAGATAATGATACTGCCTAAAACTCAAGGTTACTAACCCAAGCTACCATTTTTTTTAACGGCCTCTTATAATCTCTCGAAGAACTGCCTTAATACACTACTACTCTCCTGCAGTCACAAACAAATTCTCAAATACACCCAATTCTCAAATACACTCATCTTTCACTGACAAATTCTCAAATACACTCACCTTTCACTGGCTAAGTTGCATAAACAACAATGCAACTCCGGCTACGCAACACAGTAATGATAAATTAATATACCGTCTCTTCTCGTGAGATATTTTCATTATCACCGTAATAATTGTCACGTAAAGTCGTGTCTCCCTAAAGTGTCTCTCAGTATCGTGATCTTGAGGTAAACAATGGTAAACACTGGAAGGTATAGCTTGTAAAACCCGAAACCTGACAGTAGTCACCGACCTCTGTGTAGCTGAACAGTTCAGAGAACCGACATGTTGATAAGTTAGACACGTGCAATATCTGGGTATCTTTATTTGTAGACGTTTCGCCCTCCAGTGGCTTTACCAAATCTTCATTTTCTCGGTATTATGTACCATTCATGTACAACTTGATTGCATCGACTCCGGGCTGAGGGACTGATTACCTCAAACTCTTTCTGATCTTCAATCATTCTTCTTTGTATTGGACTGATGAAACCACTGTGTGTCGAAACGTTTCCAAGGTACCCAAGCGTTACACAGGTGTCTAATTTATCCACCACGGTCTGCATTTTTACTGCCATGCTACCCGGCTGACTGTCACCGGTTCTATCCAGCCTATCACCAGTGCTATTCAGCCTTACCTAACACCAGTGCTATCCAACCTTACCTATCACCAATGCTATTCAGCCTTACGTACCACCAGTACTATCCAGCCTTACCTATGACCAGTACTATCCAGCCTTACCTCCCGCCAGTACCATTCAGTCTTACCTATCACCAGTGCTATCCAGTCTTAACATAGAACACCTTAAAAATTATATACTAATACCAATACTCTATCCTTAGGACATAGCAGTGGTGAGACAGGATAATGACATTACTGCTCTCAGGGAAGGGGGGAGGGAGGGAGGAAGTTTGATAATTTCTTAGAAAACTTAAACTATTTTCCAGATTATCATCATTATGGAGAGGTGCTAAACTCGAAGACGCCAACCACTAGTAAATTGCAACCCATGACATTCTTTGCAAGGACAGCAGTCATGGATTTCTATCTAGGTCTATAGGCCAAAGTACAAATTTAACCACCAGAGCCACTAAAAACAACAAATCAATTATTATTATAGACAGGCTGAAAAAAAATTGACCAGTTTTCCTGCATGCTAAGAACAATAACTATACTGATAGCTGTGAAGCTATTTCTAGTATATAGAGAAAAGGCGTATGTGTATATATGCAAAATCCTAAAGTCAGTTATGATTGATTTCTTCGCTATATGTTTTAGTCTCCTGAAGAGACCTTCAGTATGAGACCGAAATATACAGTACTGTTTTTGTCTTCTCTATTTAATATATATATATATATATATATATATATATATATATATATATATATATATATATATATATATATATATATAAAATTATTAGATGCGGGTTGATTGGCCATAATGATCCTTATAATCAAGAGGCCTTAAACCTTAACAGCTAACATGAGAATTATTTGAAAAGCTTATGCAACAAACGTAAAATAAAAACAAAACAATGATAGTATTGCTAACTAATGTAAACATCGTTCATTAGTGTCTTTGAAAATCATTATAGCAGAGATGTACCTGGATGATGACATTATCCTAAGTTAAGGTTTAAAGTGTTATTTTTAAGAGTGCATCCACTGACACATTATCTTAGTGTATATACACTGACAAACACATCATCTTAGTGTATATACCCTGAGAAACACATTATCTTAGTGTATATATATAGTGTATGCACGTTTCTTATTGTATGTACACTGGGAACCACATCTCTCAGCGTACATAGACTGGGAAACACATCTCTCAGCGTACATAGACTGGGAAACACATCTCTCAGCGTACATAGACTGGGAAACACATCTCTCAGCGTACATAGACTGGGAAACACATCTCTCAGCGTACATAGACTGGGAAACACATCTCTCAGCGTACATAGACTGGGAAACACATCTCTCAGCGTACATAGACTGGGAAACACATCTCTCAGCGTACATAGACTGGGAAACACATCTCTCAGCGTACGTACACTGGGAAACACATCTCTCAGCGTACATACACTGGGAAACACATCTCTCAGCGTACATACACTGGGAAACACATCTCTCAGCGTACATACACTGGGAACCACATCTCTCAGCGTACATACACTGGGAACCACATCTCTCAGCGTACATACACTGGGAACCACATCTCTCAGCGTACATACACTGGGAACCACATCTCTCAGCGTACATACACTGGGAAACACATCTCTCAGCGTACATACACTGGGAAACACATCTCTCAGCGTATTACCCTGAGAAATAACCGTGTATATAACCTGCCGTAACATGAATCATTGGGAGGAAATAGCACATTATTGTTAGCTTCATAGAGTGGCACTAAACCCACAGGGGCCGATACAACACCTGAGGCATGACAAGTAGTCAGGACTGACCCAGGGTAGGGAAAGAACAGCTTCAATAAGGACGAATATTGCTAAATTTTCACTTGCTCGTAATTCCCATATACAATATTGACCTATTTTATTTTAACTGATTTTAGGAAATTGGCAAATTAGTAAGGTCAAAACTGATCCGAACCATCCGTTAATTAAGGTTGAAAATCTGAAGCCGATCCGACCTGACATTCTCGAGGAATACCTGAAGTATACCTGGAGGGTTTGTTCGGAATCGTGTTTTACGGTTTCGTGAGTCACGACCTGGAGGGAGTTCCGGGGGTCAACGCCCCCCGCGGCCCGGTCCATGACCAGGCCAGGCCAGGTATCGTACGGATCCTTGAAGAATAAATTTAAAAAATAAAATAATCCAATAACTATAGGTATTCCCTTTAAGAGGATACCTAATTATTCCATGCAAATAAAACTGTACATAATTAGGTATCCCCAGAAGGGATATACCTTTAAAGGTTGTGGGATGTTTTTCTCTCTTCCTCCAAGATCTCCATTCGATAACTTGACAATGCCTCTTCTGCTAGGCTAGAAACTTTCACTGCTAATGTATTTATTTGCAGTGTAATTAGACTGTGTAGGTGCCAATTTTATAACAAAGTAAAGATGAGGATTATTGGTGTTTGCAGAAAACCTGGAGAATAATCCTTCTGATAAAGACCTACCTAGTGTGGGCCAGTAGGCCTCTTGCAGTGCTACTCCATTCTTACGTTCTTATATCAAAATTTTCAGCCCCTGTTAAACTATTTGTTGAATTTATTAAAAAAACAAGGAAGCTTATTGAAACTTTTGTATTTTAAGATTTAAAATGTTGCAGACTCCTCTTCATGTGAGTTTGATAACGATCGGTATAATAGTTTCCATGATATGAGAGCGAGACTAACACTGCCCTTCAAACACCAATTTCGGCACCATAATAAAGATACCATAATAAAGGTACCATAATTAAGGTATCATAATAAAGCAGCCATAATAAAGGTACCATAATAAAGCAGCCATAATAAAGGTGCTATAATTAAGGTACCATAATTAAGGTGCCATAATTAATGTACCATAATTAAGGTGCCATAATTAAGGTACTATAATTAAGGTGCCATAATTAATGTACCATAATTAAGGTGCCATAATTAAGGTACTATAATAAAGGTGCCATAATTAATGTACCATAATTAAGATGCCATAATTAAGGTACTATAATAAAGGTGCCATAATTAAGGTACCATAATAAAGGTACACTCCGCGAGAACTCTGAGATCTTCAAGTGTATCTTAACATTAGTTTTATTTACGTACGTTAAGTACTTTTTGAAAGATATTTTAAAGAGGAAATAGAGAAAACGGGCTTGTTGTTGTATTTAATTTGTCTGGCTTGCTTTTAAATACCTTGATTTTATTTATACTGCAGAAGCAAGAGTATTAAAGCTATGTATATATAACATAAAACGGTTTGCGTGTAATATTTTATGTATATAATTTTATTATCATAACTCTGATGTGTCTAGAATTATGTGCTACTGAATTTAGCAGAATATTAGCCAACATAATGTAATTTTAGACTTCATTTATTACTTGAGATATTTTATATTTGTGTATTTTCGTGTGTGTGGCCTAGACACTGTGTCACAGACTTCGTGTTTATATCCGGTCTAACAACTGGTCGTATGTGTCCCTTTTTGCTAGTTCCCACAGTATGACTCCTTAATGTACCGCTTCTCTCCTATCACGTCTGGTCTGAGACCGGGCCGCGGGGGGCGCTGACCCCTGGGAACCACTAATGGTAGACTATCCCCTCTTCGGTTTGATATTAAAGCTCATACGAGCTAAGAATTTATTTGTTCACGCAAGTGGAGTATAAGGGAGCAGGCAGTAACTGAGATGACCTCTTAAAACAAAATTCACAATCTGAGAACATATGGGAAACTCTCTTAACCTAACTTTACGAAATGAATAAACAGTTTTGAAGATGTTTAATTTCCAATGGCGGCACATATTTCCTCCTATATTTATTTTGAGGGGAAAAAAAGGAGGATTTCAATGCTCAGCTGGAGCTTGTGTTGCCGTGGCCAAGAGCTAGCACACCTGTCGACATTTACACTGTGTTGTCTCAGCGTCACCATCCTCAGAGGGTCGTCACTTCATGGTGACCCTCCTCAGGCGACTTACACTTGAGTAATATAACTAATTTATATTGCAAAACAAAAATATTTTTTTTTTTTTCGTATTCTTTTAACTTCGACAGATTCTGAAGATGTGACGATCCAATTACGAAACGTTAATCCTACAAATAAATAATACATTTAATTATCATGATATTATCCTCGTCCTACGATTTCGCTTTTCAAGAGACAAGTCCATCGATATATAAACATATATATATATATATATATATATATATATATATATATATATATATATATATATATATATATATATATATATATATATATATATATATATATATATATATATATATATATATATATGCGCTTCATGTAACTGAGCACTTATTGTCGTCTGCTGGAAAAATTATTAGAAAATATTGTCAAAATTTAAAACACTTAACATGTATCATGCATTTAGTAATATAAAATGTAAATACCAGTGAAATAGTGAAATGGAATTTCCAATGTCAGCCCAGTGTTATACCCAGCTTTTTATTATAGACTTAAAAAATGATGACATCAATGTGCAGAGAGAAAAAATATATATATTGCAAAAAAAGGTTTAAAATTTGAAGTATTGCGTGCACCAGGAGCAGCGAAAATCTGAACTCTGTCGCTGTTACATATGGTATTCCTTGTTTACAGGTGACTGAGGTGTTAGAAGCCCGGGCATTGCCCTTCCCCCCGGTCACTTACCTGCGTGCATGCGCTTCTGGTGAGAGCGCAGGTGCTGCGGCTGGCAGAACTTCTTGCCGCAGTAGTCGCAGAGGGGGAAGACTCGGGCCGGGTTGCGGCTGCAGGAGTACGTGACGTGCATGTCCAGCGAGTGTAGCCGCAAGAAGAACTGCTCGTGGTACACACACGCATACACACCCAACACCCACCCACACACACACATTACCATGACGTACACACACATATATACACAGCCACACGAGAGAGAGAAAAGGAGAGACCAACGTCAGGATAAGAGTGAGTGTCTGACCACTGGAGGGCGGCAGGTCTGGGGTGCCCACAAGGCTGACTGAGGTGGCAGGTGTCCTCTTCAATGAGGGGTGAAGATGAGTAGTGGGTGCGCCCCCTCCGCCGCCACTCCCTGCCCAGACGCTCCGCTAGTGTAGTAGGTGTGGCTTGACCAGGGCGGCGCACGAGCGGCCACTACCCCCTCCAAACCTCCTTCAGGAATTCTTTCGACTTAAATCATATTTTGACTTAATAAGACAAACTGTTATGCAATAAGATTTCAGTAAACAGGTGATACCACAATATGCAAAGTAAACACAGTGAAAAAAATGGTGAAATTCCAAGCGCTTTCATCATTTCTCACATTATCAAGGAATGCTAATGTAAGAAATCACGAAAGTGCTTGGAATTTCACTATTTTTTCACTATGGTTATTTTGCACATACTGTTATTTATTTTTTCTAGTCATGGGTTTTATTTTGTGTATTAATGCGGACTATGCATGAGTGGTTTTTTTTTTTGGTTGATATTTGTGGGCGTGTGTGGAGTGTGGCTGCCTCACCCGCCCTGGCCAGCGCCCTTACCGTGGGTCGTCCTCTATGGGCCCCTGACGTGTGGATTTCGGATACCCGAGCACCAGGGCACCTGCCCCTTTACCCGAGTTCCCCCTTGATGATCCTCTTCACCCTACTTACAAGGGTGTGTGTGTATGTGAGTGTGTGTGTGTGTATGTGAGTGTGTGTGTGTGTGTGACCTCCCTGCCCGTGACTTCCCTCCCCGACACTCACCACTGTGCATTCGCTTGATGTGCACCTTCAGTTTCTGAGGCTGACAGAACTTTCGGCCGCAAAAGTCGCAGAGAGGCCGTGTGCGCTGGGGGTTGGCGGCGCAGCCGTAGGTGCGGTGCATGTCCAGGTAGTTGAGGCGGAGGAAGAACTGCAACGCCACACAAGCACCGTCTACAGCCGCCCATATCACCAGGAGAGCCAAGCGTGCCAGCTTATAAGGCTCAGTAGCTGAGGCGGCAGCAATAGCAGGCTGCCGCCTCCCGGCTGCCGCTCACCGTCAGGGACCTGTGTTGCTGCCGCCCCTTCTGCGCCACCTCCTGCCTCCCCGCCCACCACCTCGCACGCCTGCTGTCTGCTATATTACAGCGTCATGAGGCCGCTAGTGTCAGTGTAGTAGTTGCACAAGACATATGAAGCATGGCAGGCAGGAAGTTGTGTATGGAGGAGATGAAGAGACGCAGCGAGGGGGACAACACAGCTCCCACTCGGCTAGAGGGAACCAGCCAGGAACACTGGACTTATCTTTATAGGTTGCTAAGCCTTCAACTAGGGTCTTACGTTCTGACTCAATTCCTCATCGCATTTTTATCTCTAACTAAACTGACTTGAGTCCTGAATTGTGTTAAGTCAAAAGCCTAAATCAAGTGTTGAATCATAAGTCTACTTTGGCAGTATGAATCGAAAACTAATTATAACTGAGTTATGCAAATTACACTTGAAAACAAAGGTTTAATAATAAAACCCGTACTTTAGAGCAATTAAGAATAACACCGAGCAAAAAAGAGGAACATAACAGAGAAAATGCACGGGCCAGTGTGTTAATAATTAGCACCAAAATGCAGATAGACAGGATAATGAAAGAAGTAAATTCGAATAATAATAATAATAATGATAATAATAATAATAATATAAAAAGACAAAAAAACTGATACAAAAAATGTACCAGAAATAGTAAATATATGTATATAAACTTTGTATAAGAAAAGTTTAAATCGGGTGCATAGAATGAACGTATGACTGTGCCAAATGGAAAAAAGTCAAAAAATATTATGGAAAGGTGCATAACTTGGATTTTAACGTGCAAAAAGATGAAATAACAAGGAAATAAGTATTAACAGGGGACTGTACTGGCTGGATTTACCGGTGCGCATAGACGAGTTGAGCATTAGTCGTCGACTAGCTATCTAGCAGGCATAGTTTCTATGCAACTTTCAATCTAGTATTATGTACAGATTCCTTTGGTGTCTAGAACAGCTTGTTTAAACTATGTAACTATCTACACCTAGAATTTTGAAAAAAAAAAACCGAAGGACTATAACGAAAGATTTTTTTTCTTCTATTTCCTTCGTTAGTCTAGATATGCCATTCTAGTTTCATCTAATCCCTTCTAGCAGCCGTTCTCTCTAAGCCTCTAGAAACTGTGAGCGCTAACACGAGGAATGACAGTGGACTTGCAAAGTGTCACAAGGGCAGGTGATGGCATACCATCCCTGGGCTGCCCTTGGCTCCAGGCTGATGACATCTTCCTGGGATGGCGGCTGTTTGCCTGCGTAATTCGGGGCGTCAAACGCTAGCCAATCTGGGGTTGCAGGAGGTTCTTGTACGCCCTCACTATTTATGCAGACATTAAATAGGGCTCGTAATCATTGATCTCATGTTCTTTTTTTTTGTGAATCGTAGAAGTTGTAAACATTGATAACAGCCCTCAGCTCCAGCCCTCAGACAAGCCTGCGTTCATCCCCCTACCTAAGCACCTGCCTGCAGGGCTCTCGTGCTCAATGAGAACCCAGGGAAAAGAGCGAGTCTCAATGAGCACGGGAGAGGAGCATGGCAGCCTGCTGGGTCGACAAGCTCTCCCCGTTGGCTCATGACTCCAACACAGATGTGCCAGTAATATGATGTGGCGGCCGAGGTGTCTGGGTGGTGCCGCAGCTCCCTCGTCCGGGCCCCGGGACGACCGACTTAGTCTAGCGCAGCGTCTAAGCTAAAGCAACGACACCAACAACATTCATTTCTAACTGAACTTAGGAGCACGATGTTGGGGGCACAGCCGGATGCTACAGTCACTATACCAGTCCACGGTCCACAACCCAGGTCCTGCAGTTACAACCAGTTCGCAACTCATGTCATAATTTTATGGTCTACAGTCGCAATCAAACTTAAGCAATGATGTCTGATATATCAAGAGTGTTTGTTACCACCCGTTAAAAACTACTGTTGTAGCGAAGGCAAGGAGGAAGAACGGGAGCAGACACTATAACAGCAGTTCGTTAGCTATTTTCTAACAGAAACAGGGTCGTCGAGCAAATGATGGGTTATATCCATTTATCACCTTCACAGACGATCTTCATGTGTCATGGAAGTTCACTAGGCTGTGTTGTTCTTATATTAAGGAAGCATCATTTCTCAACTGTGTAATAACGATTAAGAGATACAAATAGTTAGTATGCAACTTTCAAGCAAATACTGCTATTGTGAATGCGAAACTCATCCTACACTTACTTATTACTGTTGTTAGTACTGAGGTATATATATCGTCAGTCGACACGTGAACACTGTCAGTCCTGCTGCAAGCACACACACACACACACACACACACACACACACACACACACACACACACACACACACACACACAATGGTAGCCTCAACAGTGAATGCTTTTAAATCTCATACGACAATCAAGCAATTAAGCATCTTCAACAAAGCTACTGTAAGTGCATTTCTCTGAACCTACCGAGAGTGCTAAGAAAACTTGGCTTTCATGCTCATCTTTCATTCATATGTTTCTTTTTTCTCTCTCGCTTTCCCTTTTCTCTCGCCTACTTCCCTCTTTCCTATCGTCGATTCCCTTCTTCCCTTTTCACCAATTCAATTCCAGAACAAAGGCGTGGCCAGACCTTGCCTAGCCTAGCCTAGCCTAGCCTAGCCTAGCCTTGCCACTGGGAAAGTACACAGTAATCTTGTTGGATGTTTAAGGGCCACTGACAGCTTACACCGTATCGAGCCTTAGACAGACTAATCTTGTTTGGGGTTTACAGGGCCAGTGACAGCTTACGCCGCATAGAGCCTTGTATGCACTAATCGTTTTCAACTGCTAGATAAAATCCTGGGTGAAGCCGTAAGCCTCGTCTATGCTAAGACGTTCACTTTCAAAGTGTCCCTCTCACGCCCGTCGTTGGCTCTATCCTCTCTCCTAACTTTCTTAATTCTGCAGTCTAATGCAGTAGGGTGATCCCTCTCATCTTTGAATGCACGGAGACGCGTTGTTCGTCAATACAATGCCAATACGACGCAGGGAAAAATAAACTGTCTTTAACCAATGCAAGGCACCAGAAGGCCCCTTTAAAACGCGCCTATCCTTTCGTATGTATTATGCAGCCACTCAAAGGTGGATTATATCAAAAAGCTTAAAGTTATATCTGGTATATAGTGTAAGGCATATAATTCCAACAGAGCGGGACTGACAAAGTATTCGGCTAACATATGCATAATCTCTCCTTGCTTTATAACCCATGTAAAGCAATAAAGCTAGTAGCAAGAACAGCATCACACGCACTCTTACCTCTCGAAAACATCTCATTACCGCAACAGAAAAAACCCATAGTAGTCTAAGTCTCTTCACTAATTGCTTGTCAGCCGTTTTAATGTTACGTCAGAGACTAGTGTTTGGTATGATGTCTGTGGTGTCGTCCACACGTATTTCAGTCAACTACGGTAATCTCCAGTCTAAAGTTAAATCCAGTGATGTGGAATGTTAAATCTGCTGTCAATATGAGCCTGTGTGTACAATGTTGCAGTTTGCCACCTCGAGAATGGTACGCTTTATACAGACCATTGCAGGTTCGCGAAATTGAACAGGATGTACTCGATAACACACCTTTCTCTCCAGATTATTATATCCATTTTTAGTTTGTCACTTGTAAATGTTCGCCATGACTGTTTTCGGGTGGGAGGTGGACTTCGCCTACTTAAGTGAGCTTGGCTTATATTACTGTGAGAAGGTTTGGGTTTGTATGGGACTTCTTCATTATCAGTGAACATGATACCACCTTACTAAGACACTGAGCAATTCACTATAATATCACAATTTTACAGAAGGAACCTGAGATGTTTCTGTCGGTCAAGACTATTATGAAGTGTAGAACGGAGCGACAACACGTTGTCTAAAAGTTTCCTCTCCAAGTTATGGGTTGATTGTGAATTGTTGCAGCCGAGGCTTCTTGAGTTTTACTATTTTGCCTTCAACACCCTCTCGCCACCCACTGTTCTGAACAGTCACTCTCATAACTAAGTGCTCTTAACACTTCCTCTCACTTCCTACTGACCTGAACACTCCCTCATGACCAGCTACTCTGAACACTCCCTCATGACCAGCTACCCTGAACACTCCCTCATGACCAGCTTCCTGAACACTCCCTCATGACCAGCTACTCTGAACACTCCCTCATGACCAGCTACCCTGAACACTCCCTCATGATCTGCCCTGAACACCCTCTGACCAGCTACCTGAACAGTCCCTCATGACCAGCTACTCTGAACACTCCCTCATCCAGCTACCTGAACACTCCCTCATGACCAGCTACCCTGAACACTCCCTCATGACCAGCTACCCTGAACACTCTCATGACCAGCTACCCTGAACACTCCCTCATGACCAGCTACCCTGAACACTCCTCATGACCAGCTACTCTGAACACTCCTCATGACCAGCTACTGACACCCCCATGACCAGCTACTCCCTCATGACCAGCTACCCTGAACACTCCCTCATGACCAGCTACTCTGAACACTCCCTCATGACCAGCTACCCTGAACACTCCCTCATGACCAGCTACTCTGAACACTCCCTCATGACCAGCTACCCTGAACACTCCCTCATGACCAGCTACCCTGAACACTCCCTCATGACCAGCTACCCTGAACACTCCTCATGACCAGCTACTCTGAACACTCCTCATGACCAGCTACCCTGAACACTCCCTCATGACCAGCTACCCTGAACACTCCCTCATGACCAGCTACCCTGAACACTCCCTCATGACCTGCTACTCTGAACACTCCCTCATGACCAGCTACCCTGAACACTCCCTCATGACCAGCTACCCTGAACACTCCCTCATGACCAGCTACCCTGAACACTCCCTCATGACCAGCTACCCTGAACACTCCCTCATGACCAGCTACCCTGAACACTCCCTCATGACCAGCTACTCTGAACACTCCCTCATGAATAGCTACCCTGAACACTCCCTCATGACCAGCTACCCTGAAAACTCCCTCATGACCAGCTACTCTGAACACTCCCTCATGACCAGCTACCCTGAACACTCCCTCATGACCAGCTACCCTGAACACTCCCTCATGACTTGCTACTCTGAACACTCCCTCATGACCAGCTACCCGAACACTCCCTCATGACCAGCTACCCTGAACACTCCCTCATGACCAGCTATCCTGAACACTCCCTCATGACCAGCTACCCTGAACACTCCCTCATGACCAGCTACCCTGAACACTCCCTCATGACCAGCTACTCTGAACACTCCCTCATGACCAGCTACCCTGAACACACCCTCATGACCAGCTTCCCTGAACACTTCATGACCAACTACCCTAAACACTCCGTCATGACCAGCTACCCTGAACACTCCCTCATGACCAGCTATCCTGAACACTCCCTCATGACCAGCTACCCTGAACACACCCTCAGTATCTACTGCCATGAACAGTTTGCAGGCTTTAAACTCGGTCTTCCCAGTGCCTGAATATTACGAACCAGACTCATGAAAATACCAGGTGCAAGTTTACTGAATGTGGCGGCTCCACGTGTTTACTTCATGTTCATCCTCACAAATCACAGTGGATGGGCCACTAATGTTGAGTTTTCTCACTATTCATCACACACGTTATTCAACTTCCTGTATCTTTCCCCCGATCATCCTTCCCACAATCTATGGTCGATAGTCCTTGTATTATCCTTGTCATCCCCTACACGTCTATATTATTTGGTCAGCCCAGATGTAACTCGACTGGTGAGAGTTAATATAAGAACATTTTGTCCACCGTTTCTCATAATCGCAAGGGCCAGCGGTTCGATTCCCTGACACGGAAAAACATACAAGCAAGTTTCCATGCATCCTTGCTAGCTCTGCTTATGTAGAAGTATAAATGGGCACCTTTGTTTTAGCCGACTGTTGTGAGTTGCATCCAGTCCTGCTGGAAGTATTTCAATGACCTTCTCCCCAAGGATCTATATTAAAGATTTGATCGAGAGTTCGTTCCAAGTTCTTTAAGGAGTTTCAAGTAGTTTAAATGCTGTACTGATTTATGAAGACAGTAAATAAACCCAACTACACTGTATAGTTGGTAGTGAGAGTTCTGGTGTCTTGTAAGAAGTTATGGGCACAGAACAATATTTCAGACGTGAGACCACGAACTGTCTGGACAATCACCGCCACTAGCGAGGTGGTGGCAGCTCTAGTTGGGTAAGTGCTCATAATCCACTGTGACATTATCCTGGCCACTGATACGCTTGTGTTCTCTAAACGATTGGTCAGCTCACATGATTATTCCCAACTTTGCGACATGGTCTGCCTGTACATTTAATATCCTGTGTCCATTTTTTTAGCTTAAGTAGTAAAGGGTATCTTTTTCCGCCTGTGTACTTCGCGTTAATGTTCTCAGCACGGGGACAATTTTTATTACAGAGTTTCGCTTAGGACTAGACTTTATCAAGTGTAAAGTACAGTCCTGGATGAAAAATTGTAATGTTTCTCCTGAAACAAAGTCTTTCTCACAGCCTGTCGGCTTATGCCATACCTGGAGTATACCATCGTTAAACCAATGAAGGACTCTTGTTAATATTTGTGGCATCTGTCGCGTCTATTATGGAATCAACGTCAAAGGATGATACGTAGCTGTGGCCGGTTATCTCTGCTACGAGGATACGTAGCTGTGGCCGGTGTTTATATCTCTGCTACGAGGATACGTAGCTGTGGCCGGTGTTTATATCTCTGCTACGAGGATACGTAGCTGTGGCCGGTGTTTATATCTCTGCTACGAGGATACGTAGCTGTGGCCGGTGTTTATATATCTGCTACGAGGATACGTAGCTGTGGCAGGTGTTTATATCTCTGCTACGAGGATACGTAGCTGTGGCCGGTGTTTATATCTCTGCTACGAGGATACGTAGTTGTGGCCGGTGTTTATATCTCTGCTACGAGGATACGTAGCTGTGGCCGGTGTTTATATTCTGCTACGAGGATACGTAGCTGTGGCAGGTGTCTATATCTCTGCTACGAGGATACGTAGCTGTGGCCGGTGTTTATATCTCTGCTACGAGGATACGTAGTTGTGGCCGGTGTTTATATCTCTGCTACGAGGATACGTAGCTGTGGCCGGTGTTTATATCTCTGCTACGAGGATACGTAGCTGTGGCCGGTGTTTATATCTCTGCTACGAGGATACGTAGCTGTGGCCAGTGCTTATATCTCTGCTACGAGGATACGTAGCTGTGGCCAGTGCTTATATCTCTGCTACGAGGATACGTAGCTGTGGCCGGTGTTTATATCTCAGCTACAAGGGGATACAGCTGTGGCCAGGTGTTTATATTCTGCTACTAGGATACGTAGCTGTGGCCAATGCTTATATCTCTGCTACGAGGATACGTAGCTGTGGCCAGTGCTTATATCTCTGCTACGAGGATACGTAGCTGTGGCCGGTGTTTATATCTCAGCTACAAGGGTGATACACAGCTGTGGCCAGTGTTTATATTCCTGGTACTAGGATATGTAGCTGTAGCCAATGTTTATATTTCTGGTACTAGGATAAAACAAGTATAGGTGCCAGGAGTGTGCCTTGCGGTGCTGTACATATTGCTTTGCTCACACCGGATATAGTTTGAGTTTTCCTCCACTCTTTGCTGTCTATTTGTTAGAACTTTTAATTTCCGTTTCCTATATAATAACTGACCTTTTATAAGTCATCACCCCGTGGGATTTCACTTGTCAAATGCCTCTGCAACGTCTCTTTTTTCACAGCAGCGCCATTATGATTTTCTACATATGGCTTTGTAATTTAGCGGTGGTTGTCTACTAGCTACGATATGTAGGAACGTTTTGCTCTACACCCACATAATCCTGGGTTCTTGCGTTAGTTAAATACCCATACAACTGTTAATTTACCTTTATAGAATCCCCGAATTCTTTCTTACGATAAGTGATGTTAGTGTTGCTCGTATTTATCTGGCGACTGCCGTCTCCTTTGTGGAGTGGAAATATGTCCTCCAATTTCAGGGTTTTCTGAATTTCACCTTCGTCTCGGGTCTTTCTCCAATGATTGCTGAGAATCCTTGCTTGCGATATCTTATATTTAATTATATAAATATGTGATTCAGACAGTGGAGCCCAGGAGCATGTTATCAATTTCTTTTTCAAATTATGTAGGTTGTCTTAATATCAGTTATGCTGTTGAAAAACTGCCTTTATTTCCAATGTTGATTCCTAGTGTTTTCAAGATTATATTAATTTATTCATCGTCCTCTGTGTATAATCTTTCCCTACATGGGAAATTCAGACAGCAGAGGATCTGGAAAAGTCCACCACGAGGCTACCTACTGAGGAGAACTATCTACATCTAACTAGATTAAGGACTATCGTAGGGAATTAAAATTAATAAACAACAATTTATTTAGATTTTGCATATCATTCTTTCTGCCTGATGTGTCTTAGCTGCATCTCTGTCTCAGTTATTCCCCTACCAGGTTCTGTGGCTAGTGACTTTGATGCCTACAGCGTAGTCCAGCTGCTATACTGCAGCAGGAGAACGTGTACATTGCTAAGCTTCTACAAGTCTTCTGAAGGAGTGCTCTTGCCCTCTAACCATTCACTTACAGTCAACCTGAATTATTCTGATATTAAATTAGACTCACAAGAATTTTAAACATCATTCCAAATAAAATGCCTGTTAAGCTGAAATATGTATATATCGTGCCGAATAGGTAAAACTGGTCAATTAGCAAGCACTCATTTAAAATTAAGTCCTTTCTAAAAATTTCTCTTATACGTTTAAAAGTATATTTTTTCATTTATGTTAATGTAAAAATTAATTTTGCACCAAAAGAACCTTCGAAAACTTACCTAACCTTATTATAAAAAGAGCAATTTAATTTAGCCTAATCCAACTAAATATATTTTAGATAAGTTTACAATAATTTAATAAACAAACACAACGAAAAAAATATATTTCATTGCGTTTATTATTAAATTATTGTAAACTTTTCTAAAATATATTGAGTTGGATAAGGCTAAATTAAATTGTACTTGTTATAATAAGGTTAGGTAAGTTTTCTAAGGTTCTTTTCGTACAAAATTATTAATTTTTACATTAACATAAATGAACAAAATATATCTTTAAACACATAAAATAAATTTTTATAAAGGACTTAATTTTAACTGAGTTCTTGCTAATTGACAAATTTTACCTATTCGGCACGACATATATATATATATATATATATATATATATATATATATATTATATATATATATATATATATATATATATATATATATATATACGTATATATATATATAATATATATCAACAACTCAAAAAAATCAGATTTCAAATACCGTCTTTTCCGGTGTTTAAAAAACTATATATACTGCTTACAATTCTCCGTCTGCAGAATAACTGGTCAATACTATTTGCAAATGAATGTCTGTCTGGTAAATTCTGTCAATTTTGTTTGCAACTGCTGTCTGTTAAGCTTTTTACAATGTTTACAACTGTCTCTACGTCCATCTATTATGTCTTGATAAACTACCGCTTGTCTGTCAAGTTTAATTGTGTTGACATATTTCTTCTGCTTCCCCGGCGTCACAGCTCAAGTTCAGCTCACTTTATGGCTTCTATGTCAAATATTGGTAATACACTCGATTATATAACTTCTACGTTGAAATAATTTACAAGTTGACGCTGATCTAGGGTCTAGACGTGAGGCTGTGGCGCAGTTGTGGATCATGTAGGGGAATGCTGGAAGCGTTCGCATGGCAAGGGAGTTCCAGTCCTTGATGGATACTGGAAACGTTCGAGTGCGAGGGAAGTTCCAGTCCTGGAGGAGGAATACTGGAAACTTTCTCTTGGTAGGGAAGTTCCAGTCCTTGAGGAGGAATACTGGAAACTTTCTCTTGGTAGGGAATTTCCAGTCCTGGAGGAATGCTGGAAACATTTGCTTGACAGGTTAAGCTTCAATCTTCGAAAACTTGAGGCGGTCCCGCTGAGTAGCTAAGACCCTCCTGTTATTGTCTTTATATTTCTTATACATTTCCATAATTCCCCCCATGACAGGAAACAGTGAAGCAGAAGACCCCCATTTGGCTGTGCCCCAACCCTGTGCTCTGGCCCGCGACATTCTACTACTGGTGGTGACATGGTTATGGCCCCGTTGGACCCTGGTGGACCCTGGAGGACCTCGCCCGTGGTCCTGGACTGAGCCTAGACACGGAACTCTGTGGGCGTGCGCACGGCCGGGACTGGTCGCACCTAACACTCTACCTATGCACGTGGAAGTGTCGCTACCCAGAGTGAGGTGGGCGGCGACTGAAGCGAGGAGAAGGACGAGGATAAGAGGAGGAGGAATAAGGTAATATATATACATGCAAATGCATCGACCACGACCACTGACAGGGAGAGATCACACCTGTACATTTTCCACAAAGTTAACCCCCAAAATTCATAAGAAGAAGTAACAGATTAAACCCCAGTGTTCTGAAATGAAGAGTAAATCGAACATTAAGTTGAAGACCTACCTGCGCTTACACAATCATGGCGTCCTACTGAAGGGAAAACAGTGACAGTTATTGATTCTTGGAGAGTGGGACCAATACTTGGAGAGTTGACCAATACTAACTGGTCCTTGACAGTCATAAGCAAGATAAACCAGTATTCAAAGGTGCTTCAAATTAATGACCAAATTCAACAGATACTAAAGCCCAAGAACTTTAACTGGTACATAAAGACCAGAACATCCAGGGAGACCTTAAGACCATTACTTAAACCAATAGGTCTTTTCAAGCCAAGAAGACCAACTACTGTACAAGGGCTCTCACCAAGACTGCCTGGAACTTGGAAACTAACTGGCGCCTTAGGTCATCAAGACCATCTACCACTTGAAGAAGAAACTGACACCTGAAGATCGTCACCAAGACCATCTGGCACTTAAAGAATGAATGGTGTCTGTACGCAAGTCCAACTGATATCTTCATCTGATTACTTTAGGGCTACGCTAGCTGAAGGAGGCCAGAGGTTGTGAATTGCAAAAACCACTAACACTAGCTGGTTCATGATGAACACTACTGACACTAGCTGGTTCATGATGAACACTACTGACACTAGCTGGTTCATGATGAACAATACTGACACTAGCTGGTTCATGATGAACACCACTAACACTAGCAGGTCCATGATGAACACCACTAACACTAGCTGGTTCATGATGAACACCACTAACACTAGCTGGTTCATGATGAACACCACTAACACTAGCTGGTCCATGATGAATACCACTAACACTAGCTGGTTCATGATAAACACTACTGACACTAGCTGGTTCATGATGAACACCACTAACACTAGCTGGTCCATGATGAACACCACTAACACTAGCTGGTTCATGATGAACACCACTAACACTAACTGGTTCATGATGAACACCACTAAAGCTAGCTGGTTCATGATGAACACTAATGACACTAGCTGGTTCATGATGAACACTAATGACACTAGCTGGTTCATGATGAACACCACTAACACTAGCTGGTTCATGATGAACACCACTAACGCTAGCTGGTTCATGATGAACACTACTGACACTAGCTGGTTCATGATGAACACTACTGACACTAGCTGGTTCATGAACACCACTAACACTAGCTGGTTCATGATGAACAATACTGACACTAGCTGGTTCATGATGAACACTACTGACACTAGCTGGTTCATGATGAACACTACTGACACTAGCTGGTTCATGATGAACACTACTGACACTAGCTGGTTCATGATGAACACCACTAACACTAGTTGGTTCATGATGAACACCACTAACGCTAGCTGGTTCATGATGAACACTACTGACACTAGCTGGTTCATGATGAACACTACTGACACTAGCTAGTTCATGAACACCACTAACACTAGCTGGTTCATGATGAATACCACTAACACTAGCTAGTTCATGATGAACACCACTAACACTAGCTGGTTCATGATGAACACCACTAACACTAGCTGGTTCATGATGAACACCACTAACACTAGCTGGTTCATGATGAACACTACTGACACTAGCTGGTTCATGATGAACACTACTGACACTAGCTGGTTCATGATGAACACTACTGACACTAGCTAGTTCATGAACACCACTAACACTAGCTGGTTCATGATGAATACCACTAACACTAGCTGGTTCATGATGAACACCACTAACACTAGCTGGTTCATGATGAACACTACTGACACTAGCTGGTTCATGATGAACACTACTGACACTAGCTGGTTCATGATGAACACTACTGACACTAGCTGGTTCATGATGAACACTACTGACACTAGCTAGTTCATGAACACCACTAACACTAGCTGGTTCATGATGAATACCACTAACACTAGCTAGTTCATGATGAACACCACTAACACTAGCTGGTTCATGATGAACACCACTAACACTAGCTGGTTCATGATGAACACTACTGACACTAGCTGGTTCATGATGAACACTACTGACACTAGCTGGTTCATGATGAACACCACTAACACTTGCTGGTTCATGATGAACAACACTAACGCTAGCTGGTTCATGATGAACACTACTGACACTAGCTGGTTCATGATGAACACTACTGACACTAGCTGGTTCATGATGAACACCACTAACACTAGCTGGCTCATGATGAACACCACTAACACTAGCTGGTTCATTATGAACACTACTAACACTAGGTGGTTCATGATGAACACCACTAACACTAGTTGGCTCATGATGAACACCACTAACACTAGCTGGTTCATGATGAACACCACTAACACTAGCTGGTTCATTATGAACACTACTAACACTAGCTGGTTCATGAACACTAAATGAACACTAACACTAGTTGTTCATAATGAACACTAACACTAGCTAGTTCATGATGAACACTAACACTAGCTAGTTCATGATGAACACTAGTAAGTTATACGGAGAGCAAAATATCAGCAACTAAAAGCAAGAGAATAAAAGACACAGTACTGTGCCTAGAACAACTAGCAACTAACCCGCACTTATGACGATGTTTCGCTCCATCCTGGACCATTGTGAAGTGACCTAACAATGATCCATCGAGGGGCCGAAACATTGGCATGACTTCCTTCTCGTAACTAGAGACTATATGAGAACTAAAACCAAAAATGAAACAGCCTTAAGTTCTAAAATTAATTATTGTTTCTTTTTGGCCTTTTTCTGCAAATTCCGTTTTGGTTGATCGAAGTTGAAAACAGTCATTAGTTTTATATATGAGACCAACTGGGAGAGGGGGAAAGTAAATAGTGAACTAGTCAGGATTTAATATCGATATTTACAAAGACTCTCTTACATTGCCCTGGGGGAGTCAGTGTCTCTCTTGTGTATATTGAGAGGAAGTGACGTCAGACGCTTTTGGGTTCCCGACGCGACATTACAGTCTCGGCAAAGCACTTGATTCATTTTTTTAAAGTGGGTTCTGTACTGTTAAGAACTGTGTTACTGAAGCACCTGGAAGGTTCTTGTGTGTGAGTGCTGCCACCTTGTGACTTGAAGGGAAACGAAGACACCGTGGTATCGTGGTGGGGTGTAACAAGGCTTGTCACTCACACGTGGTGTGGTGTAACAAGGCTTGTCTGACACGCGTGGTGGGGTGTTACAAGGCTTGTCACTCACACGTTGTGGGATGTAACAAGTCTTGTCACACACACGTGGTGGGGTGTAACAAGTCTTGTCACACACACGTGGTGGGATGTAACAAGTCTTGTCACACACACGTGGTGGGGTGTAACAAGTCTTGTCACACACACACGTGGTGGGGTGTAACAAGGCTTGTCTTCACACACACGTGGTGGGGTGTAACAAGGCTTGTCACTCACACACACGTGGTGGGGTGTAACAAGTCTTGTCACACACACACGTGGTGGGGTGTAACAAGGCTTGTCACTCACACACACGTGGTGGGGTGTAACAAGGCTTGTCACTCACACACGTGGTGGGGTGTAACAAGGCTTGTCACTCACACACGTGGTGGGGTGTAACAAGGCTTGTCACTCACACACGTGGTGGGGTGTAACAAGGCTTGTCACTCACACACGTGGTGGGGTGTAACAAGGCTTGTCACTCACACACGTGGTGGGGTGTAACAAGGCTTGTCACTCACACACGTGGTGGGGTGTAACAAGGCTTGTCACTCACACATGGTGGGGTGTAACAAGGCTTGTCACTCACACACACGTGGTGGGGTGTAACAAGGCTTGTCACTCACACATGGTGGGGTATAACAAGGCTTGTCACTCACACACACGTGGTGGGGTATAACAAGGCTTGTCACTCACACATGGTGGGGTATAACAAGGCTTGTCACCCACACACGTGGTTGGGTGTAACAAGGCTTGTCACTCACTCACACATGGTGGGGTGTAACAAGGCTTGTCACTCACACACACGTGGTGGGGTGTAACAAGGCTTGTCACTCACACATGGTGGGGTAACAAGGCTTGTCACTCACACACACGTGGTGGGGTGTAACAAGGCTTGTCACTCACACACGTGGTGGGGTGTAACAAGGCTTGTCACTCACACACACGTGGTGGGGTGTAACAAGGCTTGTCACTCACACGTGGTGGGTGTAACAAGGCTTGTCACTCACACACACGTGGTGGGTGTAACAAGGCTTGTCACTCACACACACGTGGTGGGGTGTAACAAGGCTTGTCACTCACACACACGTGGTGGGGTGTAACAAGGCTTGTCACTCACACGTGGTGGTGTGTAACAAGGCTTGTCACTCACACACACGTGGTGGGGTGTAACAAGGCTTGTCACTCACACATGGTGGGGTATAACAAGGCTTGTCACTCACACACGTGGTGGGTTAACAAGGCTTGTCACTCACACATGGTGGGGTAACAAGGCTTGTCACTCACACACACGTGGTGGGGTAAACAAGGCTTGTCACTCACACAGTGGTGGGTGTAACAAGGCTTGTCACTCACACACACTGGTGGGGTGTAACAAGGCTTGTCACTCACACGTGGTGGGTGTAACAAGGCTTGTCACTCACACACTGGTGGGGTGATAACAAGGCTTGTCACTCACACACACGTGGTGGGTGAACAAGGCTTGTCACTCACCACACTGGTGGGTTAACAAGGCTTGTCACACATGGTGGTGTAACAAGGCTTGTCACTCACACACACGTGGTGGGGTGTAACAAGGCTTGTCACTCACACACACGTGGTTGGGTGTAACAAGGCTTGTCACTCACTCACACATGGTGGGGTGTAACAAGGCTTGTCACTCACACACACGTGGTGGGGTGTAACAAGGCTTGTCACTCACACACAGTGGTGGGGTGTAACAAGGCTTGTCACTCACACGTGGTGGGGTGTAACAAGGCTTGTCACTCACACACGTGGTGGGGGTGTCCAACAAGGCTTGTCACTCACACACGTGGTGGGTGTAACAAGGCTTGTCACTCACTCACACATGGTGGGGTGTAACAAGGCTTGTTCCTCACACACACGTGGTGGGGTGTAACAAGGCTTGTCACTCACACGTGGTGTGGTGTAACAAGGCTTGTCACACACACATGGTGGGGTGTAACAAGGCTTGTCACTCACACACGTACAGTTGCGTGGGGTGTAACAAGGCTTGTCACTCACACAGGTGGGGTGTAACAAGGCTTGTCACCACACATGGTGGGGGTTGTCACTCACGGGAAAGGCTTGTCACTCACACAGTGGTGGGTGTAACAAGGCTTGTCACTACACATGGTGGGGTGTAACAAGGCTTGTCACTCACACACGTGGTGGTGTAACAAGGCTTGTCACCACACAGTGGTGGGGTGTAACAAGGCTTGTCACTCACACACACGTGGTGGGGTGTAACAAGATTTGTCACACACACGTGGTGGGGTGTAACAAGGCTTGTCACTCACACGTGGTGGGGTGTAACAAGGCTTGTCACACACACATGGTAGAGTGTAACAAGGCTTGTCACTCACACACACGTGGTGGGGTGTAACAAGTTGTCACTCACACGTGGTGGTGTAACAAGGCTTGTCACACCACATGGTGGTGTAACAAGGCTTGTCACCACACACACGTGGTGGTGTAACAAGATTTGTCCCCACGTGGGTAACAAGGCTGTCACCACACGTGGTGGGGTGTAACAAGGCTTGTCACACACACATGGTAGAGTGTAACAAGGCTTGTCACTCACACACACGTGGTGGGGTGTAACAAGATTTGTCACCACACACGTGGTGGGGTGTAACAAGGCTTGTCACACACACGTGGTGGGGTGTAACAAGGCTTGTCACTCACACAGTGGTGGGGTGTAACAAGGTCCACACACTGGTGGTAACAAGCTGTCACTCACACACACGTGGTGGGGTGTAACAAGTTGTCACCACACGTGGTGGGGTGAACAAGGCTTGTCACCACACAGTGGTGGGGTGTAACAAGGCTTGTCACTCACACACACGTGGTGGGGTGTAACAAGGCTTGTCACACACACGTGGTGGGGTGTAACAAGGCTTGTCACTCACACGTGGTGGGGTGTAACAAGGCTTGTCACTACACACGTGGTGGGGTGTAACAAGGCTTGTCACTCACACACACGTGGTGGGGTGTAACAAGGCTTGTCACTCACTACAGTGGTGGGGTGTAACAAGGCTTGTCACCACACGTGGTGGGGTAACAAGCGTACACACACGTGGTGGGGTGTAACAAGGCTTGTCACTCACACACACGTGGTGGGGTGTAACAAGGCTTGTCACTCACACGTGGTGGGGTGTAACAAGGCTTGTCACTCACACGTGGTGGGGTGTAACAAGGCTTGTCACCACACGTGGTGGAAGTTTCCAGTGGTGGTGTAACAAGGCTTGTCACACACACGTGGTGGGGTGTAACAAGGCTTGTCACTCACACGTGGTGGGGTGTAACAAGGCTTGTCACTCACACGTGGTGGTAACGGTTGTCCACACGTGGTGGGGTGTAACAAGGCTTGTCACTCACACGTGGTGGGGTGTAACAAGGCTTGTCACACACACGTGGTGGGGTGTAACAAGGCTTGTCACACACACGTGGTGGGGTGTAACAAGGCTTGTCACACACACGTGGTGGGGTGTAACAAGGCTTGTCACACACGTGGTGGGGTGTAACAAGGCTTGTCACACACACGTGGTGGGGTGTAACAAGGCTTGTCCACACACGTGGTGGGGGGGTAAAGGAACAGGCTTGTCACACACACGTGGTGGGGTGTAACAAGGGTTGTCACTCACACGTGGTGGGGTGTAACAAGGCTTGTCACACACACGGTGTTAACGTTACACTATGCCAAACATGCGACAGGAGAGGATCGTTGCTGCTCTAACCACTAGAAGCATTTAGTGAGATTATCATTTAATAACAATGGTGCTAATTACGTCACTGTCTAATGAAGATAAGGCGCAGTCATTTATTATGAATAATTTGGCTATAGCCACGACATTATCATGATTTAAAGCTAGATTAAAATGTTATTACTAATTTATGAAAATCTATAAAATTTTAATTTTTTTTTCTAAAATACTAACCAGACCTCATAACAATTTACTTAAATAATCAATCTAATACTCATATCATCCTTAATATTATCATCCGTGCTTAAAAAATTGAAAATTCTCTCTCAGAGATCATGGCATCTACTATATATATAGATAAATATATAAAAAATAATTAACCTAGACTAGTAAAATTTTTTAGAGAGTCCTGAAATGGGGGGGGTTCATGTTATAATGAAAACGAGCAGTTCTCGACCATAATGTGACTGAGGAGTCATCGTCAACTGATAACTGAGAACTATAAAAGTAGTCTCAGACATGCATGGTAATGAGGGGGGAGCGGGCCGTCGAAACTATCAGTCTCATAACCTTAATATTGTCAGCACTCATCTCGACTTATAGTGACTTGACAGAATGTATATAAGAGGAAAAAAAAACTACAGGAGACCTTAAGGTAGACTGTAACCCAGAGTACGTTCTTTTGTAGCTTGTTTACAGTATTTATGTAGTGCGTTTCCTCTTTGATTTACTTAAGCAAGGCCAAGGCCGAGGATCAAGGACCAAAGGCGAACCAAGGATCAAGGACCAAAGGCGAATCAAGGATCAGCGAAAGACCAAAAAAAAAAAAAACATGAACTCATACCTTACCAACACACACTGTTCCAAATATATATATATATATATATATATATATATATATATATATATATATATATATATATATATATATATGTGTGTGTGTGTGTGTGTGTGTGTCCTTACCCAAAACGCTTTAAAAAATTTTCTATCCTAAAAAGTTCTCTGGAAGACGAAACACGTCGAAAAAAAAAACAGTAAAAAAAACTCCGAAAAAAATATTTGGCTTCTTGGTAAACCTGTTGAGTGACACACACACACACACACACACACACACACACACACACACACACACACACACATACACACACACACACACACACACACCGAGGTTGCAACTATGGTAGTTTGTTGGCATAATTCGGTCTGAGAGATTAGCGTGGTCTTGGAAGTGGTATTGGTTGACAAGACTGGTTTTCTGACTTCAGCCTGAGAGTCACTGTAAGCTCGCCTGCAGCACATCTCTTCAGGCACTGAAGAAACTGACAGCTGAGGTCTTACAGCTCAACCTGCCATTTCAGTTCTGAAAATTCAGCCCTGACAGCAATGACGACATCCGGCCCTGATATCAATGACATTCAACCCTGACATCAATGACGAAGAATGAGACACTTGTACAACATTTGGGCATCTTTACTGATGAAACATTCCGTCAGTCAGTGGCTTCTTCAGTCCAACACAGAGATGAACGGTGAAAAAAATGAGGAGGAGAATAAGGTAATCAGTCCCTCCCCATTTTTCACCCTTCTCTGTACTGGACTGAAGAAACCACAAACTATCGAAACATTTCCTCAATAAAAATTCCCAAATGCTACACAAGTGTCTCATTCTTCAAGTTGTCGGTTTTCCGAATCATTCGCATCCCAACCAGTGCTGACGTTCACATCCCAACCAGTGCTGACGTTCACATCCCAACCAGTGCTGACATTCACATCCCAACCAGTGCTGACGTTCACATCCCAACCAGTGCTGACGTTCACATCCCAACCAGTGCTGACATTCACATCCCAACCAGTGCTGACATTCACATCCCAACCAGTGCTGACGTTCACATCCCAACCAGTGCTGACGTTCATCATGACTGCTCAGTACAACACTGCTCCATTATCCTACACAATTTAGTATCACAAGATCTGAACTTACAACACCTGCAACTTAAATCTGCCAGTTCATCTCTACTGGATCAAGCTGACAGTTCAGTTCTATACTGGATCAAGCTGACAGTTCAGTTCTATACTGGATCAAGCTGACAGTTCAGTTCTATACTGGATCAAGCTGACAGTTCAGTTCTATACTGGATCAAGCTGACAGTTCAGTTCTATACTGGATCAAGCTGACAGTTCAGTTCTATACTGGATCAAGCTGACAGTTCAGTTCTATACTGGATCAAGCTGACAGTTCAGCTCTATACTGGTTCAAGCTGACAGTTCAGCTCTATACTGGTTCAAGCTGACAGTTCAGCTCTACTGGTTCAAGCTGACAGTTCAACTCTATACTGGTTCAAACTGACAGTTCAACTCTACTGGTTCAAGCCGACAGTTCATTTCTACTGGTTCAAGCTGACAGTTCAGCTCTACTGGATCAAGCTGACAGCTCAGCTCTATACTGGTTCAAGCTGACAGCTCAGCTCTATACTGGTTCAAGCTGACAGCTCAGCTCTATACTGGTTCAAGCTGACAGTTCAGCTCTATACTGGTTCAAGCTGACAGTTCAACTCTATTGG
The DNA here is from genome assembly GCA_009830355.1 of Cherax destructor. NCBI lineage: Eukaryota > Metazoa > Arthropoda > Malacostraca > Decapoda > Parastacidae > Cherax > Cherax destructor. The sequence goes on from WNWK01002981.1 coordinate 131,306, forward strand.
TTCACACTGACAGGACAGCGAGAGGAAGAGAGACGAGATATTAACAGTAACTAAGAATATGTCAATCATGTTGAAGATGTGACTGTACGTCAACTGACTGTATGTGTGGCGACTGTGTACACCACTGATGTTTTATGCATGTTGACTGTATGAACACCAGTCTGCTGTACACGGGTTGACTGTGTGAACACCAGTCTGCTGTACACGGGTTGACTGTGTGACACGTCTCGTCAGGTTGACTGTGTGAACACCAGTCTGCTGTACACGGGTTGACTGTATGAACACCAGTCTGCTGTACACGGGTTGACTGTGTGAACACCAGTCTGCTGTACACGGGTTGACTGTGTGAACACGTCTGCTGTACACGGGTTGACTGTGTGAACACCAGTCTGCTGTACACGGGTTGACTGTGTGAACACCAGTCTGCTGTACACGGGTTGACTGTATGAACACCAGTCTGCTGTACACGGGTTGACTGTATGAACACCAGTCTGCTGTACACGGGTTGACTGTATGAACACCAGTCTGCTGTACACGGGTTGACTGTGTTTAGATACGGTCAGGACTTGATGGAATAAAAAGCACGATACTCGACGCTGTACAGAGAGAAAAACGAAACTATCTGAAGACCTAAGCAAACACAAACACACACACACACACACACACACACACACACACACACACACACACACTTTAAAAAATCTGAAGACCTAAACAAAGCTAAAAAACACTCAAAACTATTTGAATATCTAAAAAGAAAACACCTTCCTCACCCCCAAACACACAAAACTCAAACCATGTGAGTACCTGAACAAATATACTCAAGATAACACAAAAATCCAAGGATCTAAACACACACACACACACACACACACACACACACACACACACACACACACACACAACACACACACACAAACACACACACATACACACACACACACCAATAAAAACACCGTTTTATCACGTCTAACCCACATTGCTGACGTTCCAAGAAATCTCACTAAAAATGTTAATAAAACACTGCCTAAAAAAAACAGTAGACAACCTGACACAAAAATTGTTCCATTTTTGGGGGGGAAAGGAAAAAAAGAAGAGAGCCGATGGAAGGGACCATTCCCTATCCCATCCCCAACCCAGTCCCTCACTGTGAGTGGGCGTGTGTGCTGGTGCGGGCGTGGAGGCCGTGGAAGGGGAGGAGGAGGAGGAGTCTGGGTCGGGACACGGGCGGGGGTAGGGGGAAGGGGTGTATGGGCGTGCATCTCAGCCATGCAACATGCAACAACAGCTAGACCATCATGCAACATGCAAGGGGAAGAGGGAGGTCACTACATGCTAACAATGTACAATGTTCTGCGGTTGATCATCTGTTCACCACCCAAACAACAGTGCTTGCTAATTCTTTACTAGTCTCCCTACAACACTAATCAAAAATAATTTTTAAACCTTTTATATATATATATATATATATATATATATATATATATATATATATATATATATATATATATATATATATATATATATATATATATACATATATATATATATGGACAAAACAAGCACAGGGGAGTTAAATGATAGCTCTAGGCCTTTCGTGTTGCAATCAACACATCATCAGGAGCTTACAATGTTGCAGAAATGAGTAGGAAGTTCAAGCAGATTCGTTCAGGGGAACGGTTTTGCTAGGGCAAAACCGTTCCCCTGCAACATTGCAAGCTCCTGGTGATGTGTTGATTACAACACGAAAGGCCTAGAGCTATCATTTAACTCCACCCTGTGCTTGTTTTGCCCATATATATATATATATATATATATATATATATATATATAGGTAAATGTGGTTATAATTATGGATACTTTTTTAATTTATTCTATAAAACTTAATTTATTGCGTGACCAAAAGCAGCTCTTAGTGGTTCTAAACAAAAATAATAGCTATCCTTTTCAAAGTTTTGTTAGTAATGGTAACTAGTGGTGAGTGGAAGAGACCAGGTGGTGACAGATGGTCAACTCTGCTCCGTTGATAACAAGAGGACGAAACCCACCTGCCGCAGGGCGCGCCTGCCACGCCACCACGCCTCCCTATGGCGGGCGAGACCTCAAATGAAAATGCCCAGTTTTTTCCGTCGGTCTGTCGGTATTCTGTATCTTTGACTTAGTCGTAGTGAACACTGGTGACTAGTGTTGTGCTCTAGTTAATTACACTCCTCTCTAATTAAATACACTGATAACTAGTTAATTAAACTGCTCTGTAGTTAATTATACTAGTAACTATTTAACTGCACTGCTCTCTAGTTAATTATACAACTCTCTAGTTAATTACACTGCTCTCTAGTTAATTACACTGGTAACTAGTTAATTACACTGCTCTGTAAGTGTGGTTTGCAATAGAGTAATTCGTAAGTGGTGCCTTGATGCTGAGCTGGGATCCTGATCCAAGGGGACTGGAGCTTCCCTGTCTTTCCTCTGAGCAAACCTAGCTACATTCCGTTACCACCTATTCCCCCTTGCATGATCCCGTACGAGTTTTGCGCTTCCTGGTCATTTTGATAATCTCTCACGAGTTGAAGACTTGAACCATCTCTAAGGTATTTGAAAAATGGTGCCAGACTTCAGTGTGGAATGGTGCCAGACTTCAGTGTGGAATGGTGCTACACTTCTGAGTGTGGAATAGTGCCAGACTTCAGTGTGGAATGGTGCCAGACTTCAGTGTGGAATGGTGCTACACTTCTGAGTGTGGAATGGTGCCAGACTTCAGTGTGGAATGGTGCCAGACTTCAGTGTGGAATGGTGCTACACTTCTGGGTGAGGAATGGTGCCAGACTTCAGTGTGTGCAATGGTGCCAGACTTCAGTGTGTGGAATGGTGCTACACTTCTGAGTGTGGAATGGTGCCAGACTTCAGTGTGTGGAATGGTGCTACACTTCTGAGTGTGGAATGGTGCCAGACTTCAGTGTGAAATGGTGCTAGACTTCAGTGTAGAATGGTGCCAGGCTTCAGTATGGAATGGTGCCAGACTTCAGTGTGAAATGGTGCCAACTTCAGTGTGGAATGGTGCCAGACTTCAGTGTGGAATGGTGCCAACTTCAGTGTGGAATGGTGCCAGACTTCAGTGTGGAATGGTGCCAGACTTCAGAGTGTGGAATGGTGCCAGATCATCTCACATCCAATGTTTTTATTGTTGAGGTTAGACATCAATGTCGTTGCAACTCTGACGTAAACAATGACGTCACGCATTGTACTATGTGACAGGTGTGTGTAGCCTTTACAATGATGTCAATCATTGTACATTATGACAGGTGTGTCTTGCTTCATTCTTTCATTTATTTACTTTCACTTTGATGCTGGTGAAGAGCTCTTGATCCCAGGAATTGAGGGCTACCTTTCCCTTCTTCGGGTCAAACCTGACTGCCTTCCATCTCCCGGGCGCTGTCTGAACCATGCAGATTTAGCACTCTCCCCGTGAATGCGGTAATGCAGGGTTGGAGAGTGCCAGCGACTAGCGACTGACAGCTCGCATCAGTTCGCTCTGTATAGAACTTTATCATGATGTGATAAAACTCGTCTACATTGAGCGAAACTTTGCTCCAATAAAGAGGGGCTGAGACCTGGGAGTGAAACAAGCCGCGGGAACTGTTGTTCCTGGGCTACTTTCAGACCTTGTTGTTCCTGGGCTACTTTCAGACCTTACTGGTGGAGGTCACTGGTCAGGACATCCATGGCTCTAAGGTCGTCCTGATGGTTAATAATGAGGTCAACCAGGTACCTTTGTCACAGCTGTATCAGGTACCTCTGCCACACCTGCACTAGGTACGTCTGCCACAGGTGTACTAGGTATCTCTGCTATAGCTGTACCATGTTCGTGAACTAGGTTCGTCTGTCACGTAGTTCAAATTCTTGTACGCACTTCCAAGTATGATTAGTTTTTAGCTCAGTGACAATATCTACCTCTGTCTTTAACTGAAGAACTCATTACCTATCAAGCCTGAGGGATTGACCACCTCAAAATTACTTCTACTGTCTTTATTATGAATATCCAAACTATAGGTTCCCGCTGAAAAATTAGTGCATAATATGCTTATTTTTGAAGATAAATGAGTGATATCGATTGAAATTTAAATAATTTAATAACTAGTAGATTGCGTATGAAAATTTCCTTAATTATCGTAGCAGTATCGTAGAGCGAGGGCATTGGTATCAGACATACCCAAGGCGGGGCGTGTGGGCGTGGGTGAGGGGCATTCCCTGCGACAGGAGGCGTGTGAGGTGTAGCAGCGGAAGCACTATACAAAGTGACATGCAAATGAGCAAGCAGTCTGGCTCCACCTACCTTCTTGCAGTACTGGCACTGGTAGGCTCCTCGACCCTCGTGTTGCTCTGCTGCATGTCGCATGATGTTCTCCTTGCCCAGCACCGCCAGCCCGCACACCTGTCCAGACCAGACCATTATTGTTGACAGTACAGCCAGGTGGAGACCTTGTCTGTTGATAGTACTGCAAGGAGGAGACCTTATTTGTTGATAGTACAGTGAGAAGGAGACCTTGTTTGTTGATAGTACAGCGAGGAGGAGACCTTGTTTGTTGATAGTACTGCGAGGAGACCTTGTTTGAGGATAGTACAGTGAGGAGGAGACCTTATTTGTTTATAATACTGCAAGGTGGAGACCTTGTCTGTTGATAGTACTGCAAGGAGGAGACCTTATTTGTTGATAGTACAGTGAGAAGGAGACCTTGTTTGTTGATAGTACAGTGACGTGGAGACCTTGTCTGTTGATAGTACTGCAAGGATGAGACCTTATTTGTTGATAGTACAGTGAGAAGGAGACCTTGTTTGTTGATAGTACAGCGAGGAGGAGACCTTGTTTGTTGATAGTACAGCGAGGAGGAGACCTTGTTTGTTGATAGTACAGCGAGGAGGAGACCATGTTTGTTGATAGTACAGTGAGGAGGAGACCTTGTTTGTTGATAGTACTGCAAGGAGAAGACCTTGTTTGTTGATAGTACTGCAAGGAGGAGACCTTGTTTGAGGATAGTACAGTGAGGAGACCTTATTTGTTTATAATACTGCAAGGAGGAGACATTATTTGTTGATAGTACAGCGAGGAGGAGACCATGTTTGTTGATAGTACAGTGAGGAGGAGACCTTGTTTGTTGATAGTACTGCAAGGAGGAGACCTTGTTTGTTGATAGTACTGCAAGGAGGAGACCTTGTTTGTTGATAGTACTGCAAGGAGGAGACCTTAGTCTGTTGATAGCAGACGCGTAGACTGATGATGGGAAGAAATGAAGGCTTTTTACTGAAGAAGGCTACAAAGGAAGAGCTTTTAATAATGAAGGGGACAAAGGCAGGGCTTTTAATGATGACGGAGACAAAAGATGGATGTTGGCTGAAGAAAGGGACGAATGGGTGATGTTGTCCAGTGATGGAGACAAAAACGATATTAGGTAGGAGAGGTTGGGAGGTAGGCCAGGCATGCTGGTGGTTAGGTAACAGAAGAATGTTAGATGTCGCTGTGAAAGGGAGAGGAAATGTGTTAACTGCCGGTGGTAACGTAGAAATGAGGAATGTTAGCTAGCTGATAATGGTGGCAGGAAATGGATAAGATATTCTTGCTCAACTACTGCAGAAGGAATAGGGTTTGTTGGTTGTTCCTGGTAGTAATGATGGTCGAGGAAGGATGAGAATACTGTTGCTCCGCTTCTGAGACGGTAATCAAGGTAGCTTTTGATTCTGGGGAGGAGTGGAGACTGTTAGCTCCTGCTGCTCTAAAAGGAATGAGGAAGACTGCTTGTTCTGGCGGTGGATAAAACGCGAAAATGTTTGGTACTTGCTGCCGCTGGGGGAAAAAATTGCACTAACTGGTGTTAATGGAAAGGGAAGTACTCGCTGCCGGGGTTAGTGGAAGAGATTGTCTTCTGCTTCTAATGACATGAAAGGAATGGCCGTGGGTACTTCTACTGGTGATGAGGGTAAGAAAGCGGCTACCTGCAGTTCCTGGGGAAGGCAAGACAGACGCCATCTTCTACCGGAAGCGTGGGTAAGCAGGCAGCTTGACGCAGCTCCAAGATAACCGTGGATGACAGGGAGAGGCTCCAAGATAACCGTGGATGACAGGGAGAGGCTCCAAGATAACCGTGGATGACAGGGAGAGGCTCCAAGATAACCGTGGATGACAGGGAGAGGCTCCAAGATAACCGTGGATGACAGGGAGAGGCTCCAAGATAACCGTGGATGACAGGGAGAGGCTCCAAGATAACCGTGGATGACAGGGAGAGGCTCCAAGATAACCGTGGATGACAGGGAGAGGCTCCAAGATAACCGTGGATGACAGGGAGAGGCTCCAAGATAACCGTGGATGACAGGGAGAGGCTCCAAGATAACCGTGGATGACAGGGAGAGGCTCCAAGATAACCGTGGATAACAGGGAGAGGCTCCAAGATAATTTGAGCAGCCAGTGAGCTTGGTCTGAGAAGTGTTATTTTAATTCAGACCTGACAAGTACAAAGTAACGAAAATAAGAATAGGAATAAGAAGACCAAACAAGAAACAGAGCCAGGGAGGAGACACACTGCAGACAACATCTAAGAAGAGAAACCTGGGAGTCAACATTGCAACAAACATATCACCAGAAGTAAATTTCAAGCATGTAACTTCAGCAGCATATGAAAAACTAGCAAAATTATTAACTGCTTTTAGGAACTTTAACAGAGATTAATTTAGAACATTAAATATATCGTACAATAGGCCTATCCTGGAGTATAGGCTCTTAAGCATAGAAACTCCAGGAGACACTAGAGGAAAGGAAGATCGGAGGAAACATGATCGTGACATAGAAAATAGTAAAAAGGAGATAAGAAGAGGCTGTCTAAGGTGAGAGGCAAGAAAGCCACAGTGTTGCACTGCACACTTCAAATATATGTGTAGGATTGTCCTCTACAGCAGTCATTATAACTTGTGCTGACCAAGGTGGGTGTCTGGCTCCTTCCATGGAGGAGGAGGTGCCTCTAGACGGCACACTCTTGTAACCATGGGTCGAGTAGGAGTGTGGGTGGTCGAGAGTGGACGAATGATGGCTCAGCCAGGATGGGAGTAGGATAATGGCCTGAGAGTGAGAAGGAAGGGGTTCTAAGTGTTCTAAGAAGGTGGCTACTCTTACAAGACTGAAGACACTTCTGAAACCAGTGTTGAAGAACTCAGTCAAGACTTCAGTAAACCAAATTGTAAATGATTTACTTTGTCAGTATATATTGTATCTCTCACTTCTCTCAGAATTACACAGATTATTTTTAATAATCTTTTTTTAGTTATTATATAATTTCAGTGTCAGTGAGCTGGTATATTAAGGTAATTGCTTATGCAATTACCTTAATATACCAGGTCACTCGTACATTAAAGCTAATAAGTAATTACATTATATTTTAAACTGCTTTAAAATTATCCCGGGTAATATTTCCTTTGATTATATTTAGTATGCTCTTATATGGGTGAGAGAAAGTGGCAGGAAAGTGAATAAGTTCTGTCGGCTGATTATTACTTTGGATCCTCCGGTGGATCAAGTGGTAAGTGAAAAGTGGTAATTAAGTGGTCTGTCAGGAGGTGAAGAAATTCACTGGAGTCCCAGAGTATGATAAGTGAATTAAGTGTTCTACTGAACGAGGGGGATGGTGATAAGGCACCCCCTCCCTACCCCCTTCTCCAGGCTACAACAACGGGACACAGACGGCGGATAAAAACGCAAATGAGCTACAAGGAAGTTTGGAAATAACTTTTTATGTGAGTCTTAACGAGTGATGAACTGGTGAAAAAAACAAGAGGCTGTATAAACAAACACGATACGAAGTTTGAAGAGCACGCACGATCGGCCGCTGGATGCCGGGGATCAACGAAGCCGGTTGAGGTGAGGCCAGGCGCTGAAAATCGACCCCTGCAGACTGGTCTTAGCAGGGGTCGATTTACAGCACGTGCACACACACACACACACACACACACACACACACACACACACACACACACAGTTTCTGAGATGATAAATCCTGTCTCACAGATCTGCTAGAGTTCTACGACAAGGTAACGAAAGTTAGGCAGGAGAGAGAGGGATGGGTGGACTGTATACTTCTTCGACTGCAAGAAAGAGTTTGATACAGTACTTCAAAAGGGATTGGAACAAAAGCTAGAGGAGCAGCCAGGAATTACAGGGAAAGTATTACAGTGGGTCAAGGAATATTTAACGGGAAGAAAGCTACGAGTTACTCTCAGGGAAGATGGGAATGGACGAGTGTGACGAGTGGGGTTCCACAAGGGCCAGTAACTGTACCAGTACTGTTTCTTGTGTATGCAATCGACATGACAGAGGAAATCGAGTCAGAGGTGTCCCTGTTCTCAGATGATGCGAAACTAAAGAGAATACGAACAGAAGTAGACCAGGCAAGGCACAAATGGACCTGGACCAGCTGCAGGATTGGTCTGACTAGTGACTATTAAGAATTTAACACCGCCAAATGCAAGGTTATGAAATCGGAGAAGAGCAAAGACGACAGGAGACAATGTACAGGTTTAGGGGATAAAGGCTGCAAGCAGGACATCGGGGTGACCATAGTTCCCAGCATGTCGACTGAGGAACACAACCGAATAACCATTGCAACAAACGAGAGACTGATAAATTTAAGAGTAGCGTTCAGAAAGCAACATCACAAGGAATCATTTACGACTCTATCACACGGCATATATCAGCCGGATCTTGGAGTACGCAGCACCAGTATGGAACCCACACCTCGGGAAGTATATTAAGAAACTGAAGAAAGTGCAGAAGAATATTCTTGAGTTAAGAAGCACGAGCTATGAAGAGAGACTACCTGAATTAAGTCTAACGACATTGAAGGACAGAAGAACCAGGGGAGACATGATCACAACATACAAAATATTCAGAGGAACTGATAGGGTGTCAGGAACAGGCTATTTGAGAGGAGAAAAATGGTAACCCGGAGACACAGCCGGAATGTAAAGACACAGATAAGCCACACGGCTGTCAGGAAGCATTTCTTCAGCCTCAGTGTGGTCGGTAAGAAGAATGAACACAGTGAAGACTGGTTGAGACAAGCTCCACACAAACAGCAGTTTGACAGGACCCACGAGCCTAGGGAGTGAATCTGGCAAGCGGCAAGAGGCGGGGGCCAGGAGCTAGGACTCGACCCTTGCAACGACATATAGGTGAGTACACGCACAGACCCAAGGAAGGAAAAATAACAGCAAAAGGTAACAAAAATGGTAATTGTCTACATCAGTAAGCACACCTCGCCACTTCTCTCCTGAAGACTCGTCCAGGAACACAACACACATGACTCACCAGTAATGGACACACTGGAAAGGTCAACATAAGGGGAAAACAGGAGGACGAAACAGGAAGGGGAAACATGAGGAAACAGGAGGGGAGTCAAGCTACTAATTTTAGGAGACTTCAACTACGCAGAAAACAACGCTGCCATGGCCCCCCCTACACTGACACGTCTACCATGACCCCCTACACTGACACGTCTACCATGACCCCCCTACACTGACACGTTTACCATGACCCCAACACTGATAATCTCTACCATGACCCACAACACTGACACGTCTACCATGACCCCAACACTGATAATTTCTACCATGACCCACAACACTGACATCTCTGCCATGCAACACACAGACAACATTGCAACAATGATCACCGTAATCATAACACCAGGAAGCCAACCATAATGAAAACAGTCGCCACAAAATAGAAAAAAATCCATTATTTACCATAAGGGACAGAATATTTTTTAACTCTAATTTACAAATATATGTGACCAATACACAAATAACCCGCACATAGGAGAGGAGCCTACCACGACGTTTCGGTCCAACTTAAACCATTTACAAAGTCACACTATAACTACAGTATAAATCCTTCGACATTTCCAGAAGGATCAGGCAGACAAACAAGAGAATAATAGATGAAAGAATGGGAATAAAAATATGATAATGGAAGGAAGATACAATTCCGTAAAGAAGAGATGAAAAACACCAGGTAAGGTTAGGTAAGGTTCGTCAGGAAACAGGACAAGTGCTTCCTGACGCGGGTCTTAGTTATATGATGACCCACAGCTGGAGCTTTTGGTCATCTGACCGAGACCTTCCGCTGGCTTACCCCTCCACCCCTTTAAAAATGAAGGTTTTAATTATAACCATTTCTTTTATAATATTACCAGCATTTGGCGCATTTCTACCCAGAGAATGGGAAGCTAAAATAACAGAAAGAACGGTGGAGTTGCAATGTATGGAAGCGTAGGGAAAACGAGAACAAAAAAAGTACAAGACAATAACAAAGAAACTGGAGGAGGGCCAGGAATGAAAGAGAGAAGAGAGAGAGAGAGAGAGAGAGAGAGAGAGAGAGAGAGAGAGAGAGAGAGAGAGAGAGAGACAACTAGGTGATAACAAGGTGATCACAACTAGGTGGTCACAACTAGATGGTCACAACTAGATGGTCACAACTAGGTGATAACAACTAGGTGATAACAACTAGGTGATAACAAGTAGGTGATAACAAGTAGGTGGTCACAACTAGGTGATAACAAGTAGGTGGTCACAACTAGGTGGTCACAACTAGGTGGTCACAACTAGGTGATAACACTAAACTTTTCATCCTCGCTAAACTTTAACTATAATCAAAAGCCCCAAAAAATAACTTCTCTACTAATTCATGTAATCACTTATTTGCAATTATTTATTTTTAATTACATATTTTTTTAATTACTTGTTTGTATTTTCTTATTTGTAAACAATTTATTTTTATTTTCTTATTTGTAATCAATTTATTTTTATTTTATTTGTAATCAATATTTTTGTTTATTTTTCTCTTTGTAATATTTTTTATTTTCCAATTCGTATTTTTTTTTAATTTTCTTATTTCTAATCAATTATTTTTTATATTCCTATCAGTAACTATGTCTTTAATAACCGTAATAATTTATAATTCCCTATTGTTTTTTTTTTTGTTTTGGTCATGACTTATGATCGCAGTGTCCACGAGTCATTGTGTTTCAAATTTATCGTAAAAATGAGGGGAAAAAAGGCGGTGGTGCCAGCGTGTCCCCTTGTGGGAGGTGGTGGGCAGTCACGCTCCGGGAGGAGGAGGATCGAGCCTCCAGCCAGTACCTCCCACAGTCACGCTCCGGGAGGAGGATCAAGCCTCCAGCCAGTACCTCCCACAGTCACGCTCCGGGAGGAGGAGGAGGATCAAGCCTCCAGCCAGTACCTCCCACAGTCACGCTCCGGGAGGAGGAGGAGGATCGAGCCTCCAGCCAGTACCTCCCACAGTCACGCTCCGGGAGGAGGAGGAGGATCAAGCCTCCAGCCAGTACCTCCCACAGTCACGCTCCGGGAGGAGGAGGAGGATCAAGCCTCCAGCCAGTACCTCCCACAGTCACGCTCCGGGAGGAGGAGGAGGATCAGCCTCCAGCCAGTACCTCCCACAGTCACGCTCCGGGAGGAGGAGGAGGATCAAGCCTCAGCCAGTACCTCCCACAGTCACGCTCCGGGAGGAGGAGGAGGATCAAGCCTCAGCCAGTACCTCCCACAGTCACGCTCCGGGAGGAGGAGGAGGATCAAGCCTCCAGCCAGTACCTCCCACAGTCACGCTCCGGGAGGAGGAGGATCAGCCTCCAGCCAGTACCTCCCACAGTCACGCTCCGGAGAGGAGGAGGATCGAGCCTCCAGCCAGTACCTCCCACAGTCACGCTCCGGGAGGAGGAGGATCGAGCCTCCAGCCAGTACCTCCCACAGTCACGCTCCGGGAGGAGGAGGATGATCAAGCCTCCAGCCAGTACCTCCCACAGTCACGCTCCGGGAGGAGGAGGATCAAGCCTCCAGCCAGTACCTCCCACAGTCACGCTCCGGGAGGAGGAGGATCGAGCCTCCAGCCAGTACCTCCCACAGTCACGCTCCGGGAGGAGGAGGAGGATCGAGCCTCCAGCCAGTACCTCCCACAGTCACGCTCCGGGAGGAGGAGGATCGAGCCTCCAGCCAGTACCTCCCACAGTCACGCTCCGGAGGAGGAGGAGGATCGCCTACCAGTACCTCCAAGCCGCTCGGAGAGGGATCGTCACAGTCCTCCCACAGTCACGCTCCGGGAGGAGGAGGATCAAGCCTCCAGCCAGTACCTCCCACAGTCACGCTCCGGAAGGAGGAGGAGGATCGAGCCTCCAGCCAGTACCTCCCACAGTCACGCTCCGGGAGGAGGAGGAGGAGGATCGAGCTCCAGCCAGTACCTCCCACAGTCACGCTCCGGGAGGAGGAGGAGGATCGAGCCTCCAGCCAGTACCTCCCACAGTCACGGGTCCTCTGGTCCACTGTTGCTTTTTACCCTCTATTGTGAATAACGATTTCACACAATCACACACTCCTTAGAATTCCTCAATCACACACTCCTTAGAATTCCTCAATCACACACTCCTTAGAATTCCTCAATCACACACTCCTTAGAATTCCTCAATCACACACTCCTTAGAATTCCTCAATCACACACTCCTTAGAATTCCTCAATCACACACTTCTTAGAATTCCTCAATCACAAACTTCTTAGAATTCCTCACTCACAAACTTCTTAGAATTCTTCAATCACACATTTCTTTGAATTCCTCAATCACACATTTCTTAGAATTCCTCGTCTAAATAATTCCTCACCAAATAAACTAATTCCAGCAGAACGTGATCTCTCTCTTTTCCCCCAAATGAGTTTAAATAAAATAATTCTATTATCTAGTAATACTATCATTAATATATTTTACTCTCACAAATGTATTCAAATTTTGGCTAAGCCACAGGGCTAGGGAGGGGGGGGTGAAGGGCTGGGGTAAAAAAGAGCAGTGAAATAACGTGGTGGTTAGATAGGAAGAGATAATAGGTAAGAAAAGAACTATAAGTGGCTAAACCACTTGTGAGTTGGTATATATATATATATATATATAGAACATGACTTAAACTGGTGATGACTGTGGTAAGAGAACTGGATTCCTGAGAGACGGCCATATAATACTGAGAGAAGTCGTTACCTTTTAGTGGTAGTGGTGAAAGTAGTAAACAAGCAGTGCGGTAGTTACCTTGCAGTGGTACTTGCGGATGGTGAGAGAGTAGTTTGGGTCGTGGAAGACAGAACAATGCATCCGGTAGTACAGCGGGTGAGAGAACTTCATGTTGCAGCCACCACAGTCTGTAAGATGATCTTATGTTAGTGCTTCCCACTCTTATGTTAGTGCTTCCCACTCTTATGTTGGTGCTTCCCACTCTTATGTTAGTGCTTCCCACTCTTATGTTAGTGCTTCCCACTCTTATGGTAGTGCTTCCCACTCTTATGTTAGTGCTTCCCACTCTACGTTACTGCTCCCCACTCTACGTTAGTGCCTCCACCCTAAGTTAGTGCCTCAACTAGTATCCCTTCGGCAACTTTCTCTCTCCATCAAGGTCACTCTCTCTCTCTCTCTTCCCTCTCTCCCCCCCATGCTCAAAGTCACTCCGTACAATACAATGACCAACATATCTCCAACTTCGTTGCTACATTCAGCAAAGTCGCGGGTACCTTTATATATATATACCTCTACATGTCAACCCAAGTCATAACGAGAATACAAACACGAAAGTGCAAATACGGTATCAGCCCCGGTGGTACTCGAGGATAAAGCAGGTGCTGGAATGACCACCATCCCAGTGCCAAATAAAACTAGTGCCGGTAAACACAGTGGCGCCATAGTAGTGCCAGTTGCTTCAGTTGTTCAAGTATAGGATGACACCAGATGTGATGTAGGGCGGGTGTCAGTGATGCCAACATACACAGGTAACTCTCCCTGCATCTCCAGTCTTGTTGTGGAAAAAGACACCTTATGTACAGTTCAGGACAGTTAGCATAGGCAACGTTTCGCCATGAGTGACTTCTTCAGTTTCGCCACTCGTGACGAAACGTTTTCTATAATAAATGTTCTGAACTGTACAGTAGTGTATTTTTCCACATGTCGGTATTCCCATACCATTCCTCACCTTCAGTCTTGCAAATAGATTTCATATGATGTGTGTGTTTTATGAGTGCTTCGGTTCGTACTCACACGGGCAAGTTTTCTGGGATTTTTTTTTCACCAGTAGACTGCTTGTGAAGTCCCCCGAGAATACTGAAGGATAAACCTTTCCTCTCCCAAGAGGAGAAGAGTCGGTTTTAAATGGTGCGAACATACTACTTCGATGTTTACATCTTGCAGCTTCTGAGAGAGCCTAAGGATGTTTGATCTTGTGTGTGTGTGTAATTTCCACGTCAATCACTGAAGAACACATACAAGTGTAGCGAGATCGCCCTATGCTGTGGTGTTCTTATCAAGTGTATTGTTAAACTGAACGTTCTCCAGGTGAGGATGTTGTTATCTCGGAGGAAGACTAGGGAAGACAGCAGCAGAGGAGGTAGGAAAGAAAGTAGGGCGAAGGGAGAAGCAAAAAGAATAGAAAGAACTAAAGGAAAAAGGAGGAAGGGCAAACGATGAGTGGTGAGAAGGTGGGAATCCCAGAGTGGAGTTAAGGGTATTATTTGTGTGAGCAGTGGTCACGTCTGATGGCCTGGCACCAGCTAAGAGTATACAAGGAAAACGGAGCACACGGCTAAGACTATACTAGGTAAACGGAGCACACGGCTAAGACTATACTAGGTAAACGGAGCACACGGCTAAGAGTATACAAGGAATACGGAGCACACGGACAACAAGTACATTGAGAATGGTAGAAAAAAAAAGGTTGCCGCACCTGCAGCCTACAGGAGCTCGAAAATTTATTGGAACTTTTGTTGCTGGTAAAATCAACGGACTGTAATTTAAAATCGGTGTGGATATAAATGAGTTGCAACCGAGTTCCAAGACTGTAAATACTTAACGAAAAAACACACACCGTTTGTCTAATGAAACATAATATGGGAAGGACAGAGATGAGAGGAGCAGTGTACAGAAACTGACAGAAGACGAAAGGAAAGAGATAAAAGAAGAAGTGTAGTAAAACTGACAGAAGAGGGAAGAAGACGAACATAAAAGAGAGACAGTGTGAGGAATGCTTGACAAGGAAAACCCGATGACATTCATAGTCAGATGTTTATGACAGTGTAGATTCTCCACACTGTAGGTGTGGAGACAATAACATAAATACTTTCCCTTCCAAGTGATGGACAAGTTTCCTTATTGGAGTTTCCAGGACTTCGAAGAGGCTACACTAAGACACTATATGCTGGAAATTACGCGCTAAAGACGAACTCGCTTCTTTTCTTAAATTCCAGATGAAACGTCTGTAAAACTTGAGGAGTTAAGTTCGAGGGTAAACTTGGCGAGCAGAAGAGAGTAGTCATCTGGGATAGCGGCTACGTTAGTGCTAAACTGCCAGAGTACTGGAAGAACCTAAAGGAGTGCCGGAAGAACTGACACGACACGAAGGAGCATTCTGGAATTGGACGGATCACCTGAAGATTTAGTCAGTCATTTTATAATGCCAAAATAGCTCGCATATTATATTACTTTGCTATATTAATATTGCAAAATAAATAACTGGCATACAAAAAAGTGTATTTTACTGGTTACCTAGTGGTAGATGGGAAGGAGACATTCATCAGGTGATCCAACACTCTCAAAAGAAATTATTACCAAGAATCAGAGACCCCATGTTAATATAGAATCAGAGATATATGAATGCTCTTGAAACGCCAGGAAAAGAGCAAGAGGAAATAATGATAATGAAAACATTATCATCGTGTAGCGTCGGAAAAGTTATCTTAAGAGGATGTGAATATGGACCCGCTGCCTCCCTTACCACTCTACTGAATGTGTACAAACTTTTGCTTTGTGTATTTTCGTCAGTGTTACTGGTGTAACGGGATTGTTTTTCGTGTTGAGGCGTACGTCCTGTGTGTATCTTGCCTGAGGTTACGTGTCCAGTGTTTGTGTGGAGATTGTTAGCAACGGCTGCGTCTGGGTTACAACCTCGACCCTGGGAAGAGGTGGAGAGGAAAGCACTCAGAGTGAAAAATACTTAAAGGAATAACTGTTATATACTATGTATATACTATGTATATATATATATATATATATATATATATATATATATATATATATATATATATATATATATATATATATAACTAGCAAGTATAGTAACAAGATTCAAGGGAGCAAAGGACAAAGGGAATTGTCGAAAGTTCTCCCATTTTCAACGATTCAAGTAATGAATGGCTGTGGAAATTGGCAACTGTGAATCAGACTGGAAACTTGTCAGCGACCAAATCTTATTGAAAAACAAAAAAACAAGTTGGGCTGAGGGGTCGGCGGGATGCTGGCAAGAAGAGTTTGACGAGTAGCACTGACACAATCTCCAGAATACGATTTTAGAATCTGCAAGTCTACCTTCGTTATGAGACGCTCCGACATGAGTGACGCATCTCCAAGGTGTGGTCTGCTGTGATTCAGGAACGATAACCCAGACATCGTCAAAGTTCTCCATGGGGCAAGAGTCCTACTGTCTCCATGGCTATAAAACCTTAGCCTGTCTCGGCACATAAAATTATACTGACTCGCTGCATCTATACGAGCGTTGAAAGATAAAATCATACGAGCTTCCCAGCCATGATCCTGACGACGAGGCAGGTGACGCTTTGCTCTCTCTCTCTCTCTCTCTCTCTCTCTCTCTCACTACGGTTCTCCACGAGCGTATTGCATTTTTTTGTGTATATATCCTTTTTTTTTTATTCAACAATGAACAAAATCGTACGTCTGCGTCTAAATGGCACTGTTCCTGACGAACTGTGTGTGGATGGCACTCTTCCTGATGAGCTGTGTGTGGGGATGACCCTATTCCTGATGAGATTTGTGTAGATGGCACTGTTCCTGATGAGCTGCGCGCGGGTGACACTTTCTGATGAGCTGCATGTATGGCACTGTTCCTGATGAGCTGTGCGAATGGCACTCATCTTGATAAGCTGTGTGTATGGCACTGTTCCCGATTAGCCACGTGGTTGGCACTGTTCCCTGTGAGCTGCTGACAAGTGTTAAACTGCCTTTACCATCGGTTAAGCAGTATTAAACTGCCTTGTAAATTAATGCGGAGGTTTCACTTGTAAATAAATGAGGAGGTTTCATTTGTAAATGAGCTAAGTTGGTCTACATTATTCCAAGACTGACACGAATTACCCACACTTCGAGAGGAACCTTACCACGACGTTTCGAGCCATTCTGGACCATTGTCAAGTGACAAATGAGAAACATACTACAGAGAAGGTCGGAAGACAGGCCGGGAGGAGGGGAGGGGAAAAAAAAGGGAGTGGCAGCAGCAAAAGACCAGGTTCTCTGGGACGCAATCTTTTCCCTTGGTCGCCGTCAGACCATCCCGATCATTCTCTTGGATAAACTCGTGTGGAATCTTTTCCACGTTAGCGAAGAATTCTTCATCTAAGGAACTACAGTTGCGTTACCTTGCCTCGGATCAGTCCTGAATATCTGTCATTACACAGGCGCCGTATGGCCCTTACGTGCGCTAAGCACTTTCTCTTGACTGTAACACCACTGATGTTGATTACGCTTAGTGTGTAGTCATGGAGTCAATCATCTACTGGGGTTGATTCATTCCAGTTACTCTTAGACAGTCCATCGGCTGAGTGTCTATCCAGTCTGCTGCAGCGACCCCGTCACCAGTCTGTCTGATTTACAGCTGTTTAGTCTCTGTCTGATCACTTCCCAACGACCTAGTTCTGGAGGCTCCACCGTCGTCTGCCCAGTCATTAGCCGGAGTTACATTCCAGGGGCTCCGGCCAGGGGCTCCGGCCAGGGAACTCTGGCCTCATAAACTCTGAGGCTTCATGGCCACCTCCCTCGGCGTCGTATCGTCGACCTGAAAAGGTTAGTTGTTGCCCAAAGCGTCGTAGATCAGTGCTTGAAAGGGCGACTGACACAAAACGAATCAGCTAACCTGCCAATGCACCTTCACCGCCCTCAACCCACCGTCCTGCCTCCAACCCACCGTCCTGCCTCCAACCCACCGTCCTGCCTCCAACCCACCGTCCTGCCTCGACCCACCTTCCTATAAATACAACCTCCCATCCCAACCATACTAACAGACATGAGAGTGGTGGAGGACGAAGAGTCTTTGGAATTGACAAACAAGAATCGCCGTGGATTTAGAGACATTAAATCCTGTCCCACACACCTGCTAAAGATATACGACAGATTAACATTATTATTTTATGAAAAACAATCGCTAAACCCGTATGGGTCACAGAATGCGTCACTAGAAGTGATTGTATACGGTAGAGCTTAGAAGGCCTAAGGATTGGTACGAGTGTGAAAACTAGTCATAGTATACTAAGTATACTATGGCGGGTGGACTGCATTTACCAGGATTGTAAGATGGCATTTGACACTGTACCTCCTGTGCAGTGATCTGTGTTCCACCTCGACGAGAGTGATTCAGTCATTTACCTCGACGGTGAACTGCTCGTGCTCAGTGACAATTGTCAGTGATTTAAGAGGCACGTAAGTTCCCCGGTCTTCTAATAACATGTAAATTTTTCCACTATAATCTACCTTGTCCATAATTACTATCGCATTTGCTTTATCCGTTTCGTAAGGTGAAGTAATTATGGACAAGGTAGATTATAGTGGAAAAATAAACATTAACCCCACAGTTAAGGTCACATTAAGAGGACTGAGCACCCGCAGGTATCACAAGTACCGGTGGGTACCTAGCACTCCCCGCCGCCGCCCCCGCCATCAGAAGCACCAGCAGGAAGATGTGCTCGTGCGTCCGCCGTGCGTCTGATGGCGGGTTATGCACGCATAAAACGCAGGTAAAGCCACGTAAGTGGCGGTGTAGCGGCACCCCTGGCCAACATGACCCCACATAAAGGTTTCATGAGTGGTGAGGAAGAGGAGGTCACCACTACTTCCTTACTCTTGTCTGATCCACTCTTCCTGTCCCTCCTCCTCTACCACCACCCCCACCACCATTACAACCCCATACCACTACCATTACATTCACCACCACTACAACCACCATCATCACCACCACTACAACCACCATCACCACCACCCCCACCACCATTACAACCCCATACCACTACCATTACATTCACCACCACTACAACCACCATCATCACCACCACTACAACCACCATCACCACCACCCCCACCACCATTACAACCCCATACCACTACCATTACATTCACCACCACTACAACCACCATCATCACCACCACTACAACCACCATCACCACCACCCCCACCACCATTACAACCCCATACCACTACCATTACATTCACCACCACTACAACCACCATCATCACCACCACTACAACCACCATCACCACCACCCCCACCACCATTACAACCCCATACCACTACCATTACATTCACCACCACTACAACCACCATCATCACCACCACTACAACCACCATCACCACCACCCCCACCACCATTACAACCCCATACCACTACCATTACATTCACCACCACTACAACCACCATCATCACCACCACTACAACCACCATCACCACCACCCCCACCATCATTACAACCCCATACCACTACCATTACATTCACCACCACTACAACCACCATCATCACCACCACTACAACCACCATCACCACCACCCCCACCACCATTACAACCCCATACCACTACCATTACATTAACCACCACTACAACCACCATCACCACTACAACCACCATCACCACTACAACCACCACCACTACAACCACCATCACCACTACAACCACCATCACCACCACCACTACAACCACCATCACCACCACCACAACAACCACCATCGCCACCACCACAACAACAACCACCACCACCACCACTACAACCACCATCACCACTGCAACCACCATTACCACCACCATCACCACCACAACAACAACCACCATCGCCACCACCACAACAACAACCATCACCACCATCACCACCACCTCCACAACAACCACCATCAACCCACCAACCTAAACTCACCATAAAAGTGAATGAACTAGTGAACAACATACATACAAACATCTTAATATAAACAATGATAAAAACGTTCATTTATGGGAGACCAGATGATGACCAGGTGTGGCTGACCAGGTGTATAAGTGACCAGGTGCACTGGTGACCAGTGAACTGGTGACCAGGTGTATAAGTGACCAGGTGCACTGGTGACCAGGTGTATAAGTGACCAGGTGTAAAAGTGACCAGGTGCACTGGTGACCAGGTGCACTGGTCATCCGTGCACCGGTCAGCGATGGCGGGATGGTAGATGTAACCTCTCCACTAACAAATGAATATTGTTTTCCCTTCTACCTTACGCATTACTCGTGGACACACACACACACACACACACACACACACACACACACACACACACACACACACACACACACACACACACACACACACTAATACTGCTAAAAAAAATTATGCTTTTGCCAAACAAATGCGTGGGTAATCCTGCCATCAACGAGTAAACTGGACAACTAATGTGTTACATTAAAAAAAGGGAAAAACAATCTGGCACTAATTCTTCAATATGGATGGCCGGAGGTCGTGTTGCAGACCTCCTCCTCTCCCACCTGTCACGATTTTACTTGCGACTCGAATAGGGAAGATAATTCTGTTTATTCCTGGTGATATTAGAGTGTCGCTGACGACGATTGTTTCATGACTGACTCACTGAACACCGCCTTCCATGTCTGAGGGACTGATCACCCTCAAATTGACACTTCATATCTTGAGGGACTGATCACCCTCAAACTGACACTACATATCTTGAGGGACTGATCACCCTCAAATTGACACTTCATATCTTGAGGGACTGATCACCCTCAAACTGACACTTCATATCTTGAGGGACTGATCACCCTCAAACTGACACTACATATCTTGAGGGACTGATCACCCTCAAACTGACACTTCATATCTTGAGGGACTGATCACCCTCAAACTGCTACTTCATATCTTGAGGGACTGATCACCCTCAAACTGACACTTCATATCTTGAGGGACTGATCACCCTCAAACTGACACTACATATCTTGAGGGACTGATCACCCTCAAACTGACACTTCATATCTTGAGGGACTGATCACCCTCAAACTGACACTACATATCTTGAGGGACTGATCACCCTCAAACTGACACTTCATATCTTGAGGGACTGATCACCCTCAAACTGCTACTTCATATCTTGAGGGACTGATCACCCTCAAACTGACACTTCATATCTTGAGGGACTGATCACCCTCAAACTGACACTTCATATCTTGAGGGACTGATCACCTCAAACTGACACTTACACTATCTTGAGGGACTGATCACCCTCAAACTGCTACTTCATATCTTGAGGGACTGATCACCCTCTAACTGACACTTCATATCTTGAGGGACTGATCACCCTCAAACTGCTACTTCATATCTTGAGGGACTGATCACCCTCAAACTGACACTTCATATCTTGAGGGACTGATCACCCTCAAACTGACACTACATATCTTGAGGGACTGATCACCCTCAAACTGACACTACATATCTTGAGGGACTGATCACCCTCAAACTGACACTTCATATCTTGAGGGACTGATCACCCTCAAACTGACACTACATATCTTGAGGGACTGATCACCCTCAAACTGACACTTCATATCTTGAGGGACTGATCACCCTCAAACTGACACTACATATCTTGAGGGACTGATCACCCTCAAACTGACACTACATATCTTGAGGGACTGATCACCCTCAAACTGACACTTCATATCTTGAGGACTGATCACCCTCAAACTGACACTTCATATCTTGAGGGACTGATCACCCTCAAACTGACACTTCATATCTTGAGGACTGATCACCCTCAAACTGACACTCATATCTTGAGGGACTGATCACCCTCAAACTGACACTTCATATCTTGAGGGACTGATCACCCTCAAACTGCACTTCATATCTTGAGGGACTGATCACCCTCAAACTGACACTCATATCTTGAGGGACTGATCACCCTCAAACTGACACTTCATATCTTGAGGGACTGATCACCCTCAAACTGACACTACATATCTTGAGGGACTGATCACCCTCAAACTGCTACTTCATATCTTGAGGGACTGATCACCCTCAAACTGACACTTCATATCTTGAGGGACTGATCACCCTCAAACTGCTACTTCATATCTTGAGGGACTGATCACCCTCAAACTGACACTTCATATCTTGAGGGACTGATCACCCTCAAACTGACACTACATATCTTGAGGGACTGATCACCCTCAAACTGACACTACATATCTTGAGGGACTGATCACCTCAAACTGACACTTCATATCTTGAGGGACTGATCACCCTCAAACTGACACTACATATCTTGAGGGACTGATCACCCTCAAACTGACACTTCATATCTTGAGGGACTGATCACCCTCAAACTGACACTACATATCTTGAGGGACTGATCACCCTCAAACTGACACTACATATCTTGAGGGACTGATCACCCTCAAACTGACACTTCATATCTTGAGGGACTGATCACCCTCAAACTGACACTCATATCTTGAGGGACTGATCACCCTCAAACTGACACTCATATCTTGAGGGACTGATCACCCTCAAACTGACACTACATATCTTGAGGGACTGATCACCCTCAAACTGACACTACATATCTTGAGGGACTGATCACCCTCAAACTGACACTTCATATCTTGAGGGACTGATCACCCTCAAACTGACACTACATATCTTGAGGGACTGATCACCCTCAAACTGACACTCATATCTTGAGGGACTGATCACCCTCAAACTGACACTTCATATCTTGAGGGACTGATCACCCTCAAACTGACACTACATATCTTGAGGGACTGATCACCCTCAAACTGACACTTCATATCTTGAGGGACTGATCACCCTCAAACTGACACTACATATCTTGAGGGACTGATCACCCTCAAACTGACACTTCATATCTTGAGGGACTGATCACCCTCAAACTGACACTACATATCTTGAGGGACTGATCACCCTCAAACTGACACTACATATATTGAGGGACTGATCACCCTCAAACTGACACTACATATCTTGAGGGACTGATCACCCTCAAACTGACACTACATATCTTGAGGGACTGATCACCCTCAAACTGACACTTCATATCTTGAGGATTGATCACCTCAAACTGACACTACATATCTTGAGGGACTGATCACCCTCAAACTGACACTACATATCTTGAGGGACTGATCACCCTCAAACTGACACTTCATATCTTGAGGGACTGATCACCCTCAAACTGACACTTCATATCTTGAGGGACTGATCACCCTCAAACTGACACTTCATATCTTGAGGGACTGATCACCCTCAAACGTCTCCACAATATAGCCAAGTGTTGTACACATGTCTTATCCATCTGATTCATGCTGTTAGTGTTAGGTTTGAAACCTGTCTACTACACGAGGGTCATTAAGACTGACTCTCACCTCTTCACCACCCGTCAAGAAAACTTTATACCCTAAAATAAAGTTTAAAGCAAACTCTCAGAATATACACAACATACGCACTTGTCGGCGTATATACAAGGAGTATACATGGTTAATACAGGGTGTATACGCGTATTATCCTCCTTTGTAATCCATTCTCACCCCTTTTTCTTCTATATTTTTTTTGGATTTTCTTTACTCATGACTTTTTCTCGCTTTTATTTTTTCATTATCATATATTTTTATTTCCTTTTTTCCTCTTCTCGTACATTTGATAATTACTATGTTTGTTTATACACGGTTCATAGTTTCCCTCAGGTACCAGGTGTGTGACCTCTGAGTACTAGAGGTACCAGGTGTGTGACCTCTGAGTACTAGAGGTACCAGGTGTGTGACCTCTGAGTACTAGAGGTACCAGGTGTATGACCTCTGAGTACTAGAGGTACCAGGTGTGTGACCTCTGAGTACTAGAGGTACCAGGTGTGTGACCTCTGAGTACTAGAGGTACCAGGTGTGTGACCTCTGAGTACTTGAGGTACCAGGTGTGTGACCTCTGAGTACTAGAGGTACCAGGTGTGTGACCTCTGAGTACTAGAGGTACCAGGTGTGTGACCTCTGAGTACTAGAGGTACCAGGTGTGTGACCTCTGAGTACTAGAGGTACCAGGTGTGTGACCTCTGAGTACTTGAGGTACCAGGTGTGTGACCTCTGAGTATTAGAAATACCAGGTGTGTGACCTCTGAGTATTATAAATACCAGGTGTGTGACCTCTGAGTACTTGAGGTACCAGGTATGTGACCTCTGAGTACTAGAGGTACCAGGTGTGTGACCTCTGAGTACTAGAGGTACCAGGTGTGTGACCTCTGAGTACTAGAGGTACCAGGTGTGTGACCTCTGAGTACTAGAGGTACCAGGTGTGTGACCTCTGAGTACTTGAGGTACCAGGTGTGTGACCTCTGAGTACTAGAGGTACCAGGTGTGTGACCTCTGAGTACTTGAGGTACCAGGTGTGTGACCTCTGAGTACTAGAGGTACCAGGTGTGTGACCTCTGAGTACTTGAGGTACCAGGTGTGTGACTCTGAGTACTGAGGTACCAGTGTGGACCTCTGAGTACCTGAGGTACCAGGTGTGTGACCTCTGAGTACCTTTAGGTACCAGGTGTGTGACCTCTGAGTACTGAGGTACCAGGTGTGTGACCTCTGAGTACTAGAGGTACCAGGTGTGTGACCTCTGAGTACTAGAGGTACCAGGTGTGTGACCTCTGAGTACTAGAGGTACCAGGTGTGTGACCTCTGAGTACTAGAGGTACCAGGTGTGTGACCTCTGAGTACTAGAGGTACCAGGTGTGTGACCTCTGAGTACTAGAGGTACCAGGTGTGTGACCTCTGAGTACTAGAGGTACCAGGTGGTGACTCTGAGTACTGAGGTACCAGGTGTGTGACCTCTGAGTACTGAGGTACCAGGTGTGTGACCTCTGAGTACTAGAGGTACCAGGTGTGTGACCTCTGAGTACTAGAGGTACCAGGTGTGTGACCTCTGAGTACTAGAGGTACCAGGTGTGTGACCTCTGAGTACTAGAGGTACCAGGTGTGTGACCTCTGAGTACTAGAGGTACCAGGTGTGTGACCTCTGAGTACTAGAGGTACCAGGTGTGTGACCTCTGAGTACTAGAGGTACCAGGTGTGTGACCTCTGAGTACTAGAGGTACCAGGTGTGTGACCTCTGAGGTACTAGGTGTGTGACCTCTGAGGTACCAGGTGTGTGACCTCTGAGGTACCAAGTGTGTGACCTCTGAGGTACCAAGTGTGTGACCTCTGAGTACTAGAGGTACCAGGTGTATGACCTCTGAGTACTAGAGGTACCAGGTGTATGATTTTTTAGTACTATAGGTACCAGGTGTGTGACCTCTGAGTACTAGAGGTACCAGGTGTATGACCTCAGAGTACTGGGAGGTATCAGGTGTAGTACTTTTGAGCACTAGTAGGTACCAGGTGTAGTACTTTTGAGTACTAGAAGGTACCAATTGTAGGACCTTCGAGTACTAGGAGGTACCAGGTGTAGGACCTCTGAGTACTAAGTCACTCACTCCATCTCCTAGTAGAGAGTAACCAGGGGCTTTCTGTATAATATGTCATTGATGTCAACTATGGTATGTATAAGTTGTATCATGTTCTTGTAGAAATAAAGATTTTTATTATTATTATCAAGAATTCGTTCTTCATATCGTTGCTAAACGCAATCATGAGTCGTGAAATTAGTAATAACGCGATTGTAAATAAAGGATGGGGTTCGAAACCACACTTGCGTGTGAGCTTTAAGGACCCGCCTGCCGTAGGTTCGAGTTTCTCCCATGTTCCGTGACTGGAACAATACACAAATAACCCGCACATGGGAGAATGAAACGGTCTGCCAACATCTTTCTTCTGACATCCCCCGACTTCTCTCAGGCTTGCCGGGGTGTGAGGAAGGCTTCCTGGCACCTCCTACATGAGCTCTCACGGGGGACAGCCGCCCCAAGCTTTACAACACCGAGGGTAAGTTCTGTGAGCTGGATCACTCCTCTTGATCAACGTTTGACACTCTCTCTCTCTCTCTCTCTCTCTCTCTCTCTCTCTCTCTCTCTCTCTCAGAGAAGATAATTTATACTTCAATGATAGTTGAGTTACTTGATGTAAATTTATATTTACCGTTAATGAAGAATTAGACACGTGCAACATCTGGGTATCTTTATAGACGTTTCGCCCTCCAGTGGCTTTATCAATACAGTACAAAGACATAATGAGAAGAACTTAGAACTATATACACAAGATGAGTCTGCCTGCCTCTGCTTCAGATTCTTCAAGACTCAAGACTACGGTCATCTTCACCAGCTCCAGGGCTGAGGCACTGATTACCTCACCTTGTGTATATAGTTCTACTGTCTTCACATTATGTCCTTGTATTGATAAAGACACTGGAGGGCGAAACGTCTACAAATAATGATACCCAAATGCTGCACATGTGTCTAATTCTTCATCTCGTTTGTATTGTATACCAGTCATGTACATGTTTACCCTTTGTTACTTGTAGTGGAGCTTTGGAATGGCTATGGGTGACCCACTCTTACCTGTATCAAGTCATATGTAGTGGCGAGGTGTGTGTGTGTGTGTGTGTGTGTGTGTGTGTGTGTGTGTGTGTGATGTGTGTGTGTGTGTGTGTGTGTGTGTGTGTGTGTGTGTGTGTGTGAGTGTAGCACAAAACCTGCTATCATAACACTTAGGTTAGGTTAGGTTAGGTTTCTCAGGAAACAGGACCAGTGTTTCCTGACGCGGGTCTCAGTCATATGATGACCCGCAGCTGGGGAGCTTTTGTTCATATGACCGAGGCCTTCCGCTGGCTTTCCACTCAACCCTTTTAAAAATTATGGTTATAATTATAACAATACAGTTCGTAACACAGGTGTCAGGTCTTCCCAGGGTGCACCTCACTGCTCACTCCACCTGATGCCTCATGCATGCTGAACCTACACACTTCACTACTTACCGTATTTCTCGGCTTATAAGACGCGGCTTGTAAGACTTGTTTTAGTTTCAATGGCTCGGCATCGAGCGTAACTGGGAGAGCTACAGCCCAACCCACACCCCAAACTTATAGCTCCTGTTACTGACCTTCAGTTTATAGGACACAGGCTGGTTTTTGGAGACATTTTATGGAAAAAAAACACGCGTCTAATAAGCCGCGAAATACGGTATGTGACGTAGACTCCTATAGCATCTAAACTGTCAAAAATATGTGAACCCATCCCCAGCCCCCGCCACCTGGTGGTCACATACAACGATGTGACCTGTATGTGACTTACCTCTAGCATCTTATTAGTGTTATAACGACGAGGAAGCACTAAATCTGCACGAGTCATGGGAGAATGAGAAATAATCCGCTTTCTTTCGAGGAGAGATAGCTCCAGTACCCTGGATCAAGAGCTCTTCACCAGCCTTCATAACCAGTCTTATACGACACAGCTGGTTAGTCTTATACAACACAGCTGGTCAAGCAACGATTTATTTCGTCTCACCATCTCGACCTGCGTTGCTATAGCAACGAGATGCCTCCCTCTCGACCGAGTAATCTGTAATGAACTGCCTTGGTGTATGACCCATGCGGGTCTAGCTCTTCCCTACAACTTACAATTGATGTTTCTCTGCAGCGTCCATCTTGCTGAGAAATTAATCCAGATTTATCCCTTTAATCCGGAGGAGATGCAGACACATTCCACTTCAAAGGTAACTTAACTAATGAAAGAAGAGAGAGAGAGAGAGAGAGAGAGATAGAGAGAGAGAGAGAGAGAGAGAGAGAGAGAGAAGAAGAGAAGAGAGACAGACAGACAGACAAAGAGAGACGAGAGAGAGACAGAGAGAGAGAGAGAGAGACAGGGAGGGAGAGAGAAGAGAGAGAGAGAGAGAGAGAGAGAGAGAGAGAGAGAGAGAGAGAGAGAGAGAGAGAGAGAGAGAGAGAGAGAGAATAAGAAGCTTACAAGCAAACAGACGACCAAGCAGACATTACAGACAGAAAAAACACAGCCACACGATCGGAACACAAACACACATTCAGACCAAAAACACACACACAGACCAACACGCACATACAAAAACAGACATGAACAAAAGTAGGAGGTGAGAGAGGCAAAACCACAGACGCAGAGAGGAAGACAGAAAGACAGATGCGGACAAAGACAAGACAGGCAAACACAGACAGCAGCTATGTTACAGAGAGCTGTTGGCTGTGTTGTCACCCAACATACATCTTCCAGTATGCTAATGACACACACACACACACACACACACACACACACACACACACACACACACACACACACAATCAGAACGATGCAGTGACATTCAGGTCGGGTTAGACACGGGTGTCATTCAGGACAGGATTACTCAGGACACGTGACACTCAGAGCGAGGAGCCGGATAGATGACACTCAGAACGATGGACCTGAGAGATGGCACTCAAAACGAGAGACCTGATAGATGGCACTGAGGAAGGGCCTGATAGATGGCACTGAGGAAGGGCCTGATAGATGACTCTCACGACAAGCAACAGGATAAATAGCATTCAGGACAAGAGATCCATTTGAGCGAAACTTCTATTGTAATCTCTCTCTCTCTCTCTCTCTCTCTCTCTCTCTCTCTCTCTCTCTCTCTAAATTCCTTCATCTTGCTTTTCCCTTTCGTTTATCAACTCCCATTTATTCCCGTTTTCTTGGACTTTTCTCTCTCTCTCTTTCTATACTGTCTTCGAGACCTCCTGTTATCTGCTATCTCCTCTTTCTCTTCTCTTTATATCTCTCCCCTTTGTATCTTCATCGCAGTTTAGGATACGTGGCATTCAGGACACATGACACATGAGACTGGCGGTAGAGGGCGTGATGGAGAGAGGAAAGAACTAGAGGGAGAGAGTGGGAAGGAGGAACTAGAGGGAGGGAGTGGGAAGGAGGAACTAGAGGGAGAGAGTGGGAAGGAGGAACTAGAGGGAGGGAGTGGGAAGGAGGAACTAGAGGGAGGGAGTGGAGGCAGGAGATGCATGGAAAGGAGGAATGGGGTAGAGGGAATGTGAGAGGGAGAAAGAAAGAGGAAAACTGGAGTAAAGGAAGGACGGAAGTAGAGCCAGAGAGGGAAGCAGTAAAGGCAAAATGAAGGGATTGGCATAAGGAAGTTAAACGTGAAGTGGAGGAAGGAAAAAAGGAGAAGGAAGGAAGGAAAGGAGGAAGGAGGGAAGGAAGGAAGAGATTGGAGTGTTGGAGTTAAGGGGTTGAGTTAAGGCATCGAGGAGAGGGAGAGACTGGAGGAAGCTATTTCTTCTTTACCTAGCATAGCTAGCTGGGTGGGGATCGAACCCATGGCGAGTGAGTCGTAAAACTCCAGGCCAGTGCGTAAACCCCTGGACCAGCTGGCTACAAGAAGATTCATCCTTCCTATGGCGTATATATATACCTAGCTGGATGCATCTTATTCTAGCCAGCTGGCCCAGTCGGTTAGGTACTGGCCTGGAGTTTTACGATTCACTTGCCGTGGGTTCGAGCTCCACCCGTACCGTGGTTTGTGTTGCTATCCTATGTTTCACGATAGTCACATAACAGGAACAAATCTATCTGCTTGACGCTATCATAGTCCATCACGCAGACCGGATTCCTTAGTGTTGATGTGTCAGTCTGAGCTGGGAGACTTCAGTAGTGTCAGTCTGAGCTGGGAGACTTCAGTAGTGTCAGTCTGAGCTGGGAGACTTCAGTAGTGTCAGTCTGAGCTGGGAGACTTCAGTAGTGTCAGTCTGAGCTGGGAGACTTCAGTAGTGTCAGTCTGAGCTGGGAGACTTCAGTAGTGTCAGTCTGAGCTGGGAGACTTCAGTAGTGTCAGTCTGAGCTGGGAGACTTCAGTAGTGTCAGTCTGAGCTGGGAGACTTCAGTAGTGTCAGTCTGAGCTGGGAGACTTCAGTAGTGTCAGTCTGAGCTGGGAGACTTCAGTAGTGTCAGTCTGAGCTGGGAGACTTCAGTAGTGTCAGTCTGAGCTGGGAGACTTCAGTAGTGTCAGTCTGAGCTGGGAGACTTCAGTAGTGTCAGTCTGAGCTGGGAGACTTCAGTAGTATCAGTCTGAGCTGGGAGACTTCAGTAGTGTCAGTCTGAGCTGGGAGACTTCAGTAGTGTCAGTCTGAGCTGGGAGACTTCAGTAGTGTCAGTCTGAGCTGGGAGACTTCAGTAGTGTCAGTCTGAGCTGGGAGACTTCAGTAGTGTCAGTCTGAGCTGGGAGACTTCAGTAGTATCAGTCTGAGCTGGGAGACTTCAGTAGTGTCAGTCTGAGCTGGGAGACTTCAGTAGTGTCAGTCTGAGCTGGGAGACTTCAGTAGTGTCAGTCTGAGCTGGGAGACTTCAGTAGTGTCAGTCTGAGCTGGGAGACTTCAGTAGTGTCAGTCTGAGCTGGGAGACTTCAGTAGTGTCAGTCTGAGCTGGGAGACTTCAGTAGTGTCAGTCTGAGCTGGGAGACTTCAGTAGTGTCAGTCTGAGCTGGGAGACTTCAGTAGTGTCAGTCTGAGCTGGGAGACTTCAGTAGTGTCAGTCTGAGCTGGGAGACTTCAGTAATGTCAGTCTGAGCTGGGAGACTTCAGTAGTGTCAGTCTGAGCTGGGAGACTTCAGTAGTGTCAGTCTGAGCTGGGAGACTTCAGTAGTGTCAGTCTGAGCTGGGAGACTTCAGTAGTGTCAGTCTGAGCTGGGAGACTTGAATAGGACAATGAGGCTATGGTCAAGTATTCCATTAAAAGTTCATCAGCTACGACAACTTCAAAGGTTTCCTTCCAACAGAACTGGAGTTACTACCACCTGGGAGTTACTATCACCTGGGAGTTACTACCACCTGGGAGTTACTACCACCTGGGAGTTACCATCTCTCAGAGAGAGAGAGAGAGAGGGAGGGAGGGAAAGAGGGAGGGAGGGAAGGAGGAAGTAGAGAGGAGGGGAGGCGAGAGAGAGACTGTCACAACATGGCCAGAGTATTAGCAGATGTGAATGATGTATACCATACGCACAGCAGGAGAGAGGAAGAGAGGAAGAGCAGGAAGAGCAGGAAGAGAGGAAGAGCAGGAAGAGCAGGAAGAAGAGGGGTAAAGCAACAAGAGAAAGAGGTGAGAAAGAAGAGGAGGAGGAGGAGGAACAAGAGGGGAGGTAGAATGACAAGCAGAAATAGGGAGAAGGGGTGGTAGAGGAAGACTGGGGAGAAAGAAAGGAGGAAAAGAGAAAAGGATGAAGAAAAGAAGAAAGAAGAGCAATAGGAAGAGGAGAAGGAAGTGAAGATGGAACAGAGAGCAGACGTAGGCTAATACATTACGTAAAATAATGAATTGTGGATTAAGAGAAGAAAAAACGTACACTTGAGGGAGATGGCAGGGATGGAACGTGATAAGGAATAGAAGGTAGGGATGGGACGTGAGGAGGGATAGAAGGAGGCAGTGATGGGACGTGAGGAGGGATAGAAGGTAGGGATGTTACGTGAGGAGGGATAGAAGAAGGCAGGGATGGGACGTGAGGAGGGATAGAAGGTAGGGATGTTACGTGAGGAGGGATAGAAGAAGGCAGGGATGGGACGTGAAGAGGGATAGAAGGATGTTACGTGAGAAGGGATAGAAGGAGGCAGGGATGGGACGTGAGGAGGGATAGAAGGAGGCAGGGATGGGATGTGAGGAGGGATAGAAGGAGGCAGGGATGGGACGTGAGGAGGGATAGAAGGAGGTAGGGATGAGACGTGAGGAGGGATAGAAGGAGGTAAGGATGGGACGTGAGGAGGGATAGAAGGAGGCAGGGATGGGACGTGAGGAGGGACAGAAGGAGGTAGGGATGGAACGTGAGGAGGGATAGAAGGAGGTAGGGATGGAACGTGAGGAGGGATAGAAGGAGGTAGGGATGGGACGTGAGGAGGGATAGAAGGAGGTAGGGATGTGACGTGAGGAGGGATAGAAGGAGGTAGTGATGGGACGTGAGGAGGGATAGAAAGAGGTAGTGATGGACGTGAGGAGGGATAGAAGGAGGAAGGATGGAGAGGAGGATAGAAGGAGGTAGGATGGGACTGAGAGGATAAAAGGAGGTAGGATGGGACGTGAGGAGGATAAAAGGAGGTAGTGAGGACGTGAGGAGGATAGAAGGAGCAGGGATGGACTGAGGAGGGATAGAAGGAGGTAGGGATGGGACGTGAGGAGGGATAAAAGGAGGTAGTGATGGGACGTGAGGAGGGATAGAAGGAGGTAGGGATGGGACGTGAGGAGGGATAGAAGGAGGTAGTGATGGACGTAGGAGGATAGAAGGAGGTAGGATGGGACGAGGAGGATAGAAGGAGGTAGGATGGGACTGAGAGGATAAAAGGAGGTAGGATAGACGAGGAGGGACAGAAGGAGGTAGTGATGGGACGTGAGGAGGGACAGAAGGAGGTAGTGATGGGACGTGAGGAGGGATAAAAGGAGGTAGTGATGGGACGTGAGGAGGGATAGAAGGAGGCAGGGATGGGACGTGAGGAGGGATAGAAGGAAGTAGGGATGGGACGTGAGGAGCGAGAGGAGGAGACCGGTGATGGGACGTGGATGGAAAGGGTAACGTGAAGAGGACGGATAGGGTAACAGGATGGGTAAAAGGAAAACGAAAGAAGACGAGAAGAATAAAGATGAAATAGAGAGGAATAGATCAAATACAAACAAGTAACACAGTGTAACACAGCGAAGAGGTGGGGACCAGATGCAATGAATCGACCCCTGCAACCACAAATAGGTGAGTACAAGTAGTTGAGTACTGATCGTGTAGTTGATAGGCTTCAAACCCCATTTAAAAACCAAGAGCAATGACCCGACCCCTGCAACCACAAATAGATGAGTACAAGTAAGTGAGTACTGATCGTGTAGTCGATAGACTTCAACCCTCATTTAAAAACCAACCAATCAGCTGTCAGCATTATGTAAACAAAGTAAGCGGGTGACCAACTTTCCCGAGGTGTGGTGCTCAGGGGCACCAACCATTGCAATCAAATGAATTTAGTATATTCACGTGGAAGCGGTAAACACGTACGGGTTTGGGAGTGGGGAGACACAAGGGCTTGATCCGAGGGAAGGGAGAGTAGCTACAGTTCCTCAGATCGAGAGCCTCTCCCCTCTTGTTCAATAATTCTCACACAATATTTGTAATCACGAATAATTGGCTGGGTGGATGTGTGTGGGTGTTTCTATGGGTGTTTGTGTGTGAATGTGGGTGTTTGTGTGTGAAATACTGCGGGGAATCGACAAGGTAGACAGTGACAGGATGTTACAGAGAGGGAACACAGAAACAAGGGGACACAACTGGAAGCTGAAGACTCAGATGAGTCAAAGGGATGTTAGGAAGCATTTCTTCAGCCACAGAGTAGTCAGGAAGTGAAATAGTCTAGAGAAAGATATAGTGGAGGCAGGAACCATACATAGTTTTAAGACGAGGTATGATAAAGCTCATGGAGCAGGGAGAGCAGAGACCCAGTAGCGGACAGCGAAGAGGCGGGGCCAGGAGCTGAGTCTCGACCCCTGCAACCACAATTAGGTTAGTACAATTAGGTGAGTACACACACAAACACCCACACACACACAAACACCCAAAGAAACACATTCACACATAAACACCCAGACACACACACTGTGTGTGTTTATGTGTGTGTGTGTTTTTATGTGTGTGTTTGTTGGTGTGTGGGGGTGTTTATGTGTGTGAGTGTGTGTGTGGGTGTTTATGTGTGTGTTTGTTGGTGTGTGGGGGTGTTTATGTGTGTGAGTGTGTGTGTGGGTGTTTGTGTGTGTGAATGTGGGTGTTTATTGTGTGTATGTTGGTGTGTGTGTGTGTGTTTGTGTGTGTGTGAATGTGGGTGTTTATTGTGTGTATGTGTGTATGTGTGTGTGTGTGTTGTGTGTATATGTTGTGTGTGTGTGTATTGTGAGGGGAAGAATTGTGATGAGAATATATAGTAGCATGGTGGTGTATTTGGAGAGAAAGAATTGTGAAAGAGAGAAATATATAGAAGAATAAGAGAGAGAAGATGATAGAAGAGAGATAGAGAGAAGAGAGAGAGGAATGAACCAGAAGAGAGGAATGGGAGACACGAGAAGTAAAGATGGGAGCCAGAACACAGGATAATAAATAATATAAAGGATAAACAGTATTATAAAGCCAACGAACGAGAAATGAGAGAAAAAAGGGACAACAAAAGCGAAAAATGGAATAACTAATGTGAAGCAAATGCAAAGTTAAAAGAGGGCGGAGAAGAACGTCAATAATAACACAACATAATATATAACGACGGATATGTTAAATAAAAATGAAAAATTCAAAAATGCTCCGCTGTCCACGAGCCATTATATATATATATATATATATATATATATATATATATATATATCATTCACTTGTCAATACATTAACAACACTCAATAAAAATAGTTGTGTTTATACATTCAGTTATGTAAGTTGACGGTGAAATTTACGTTATAAATATTTAAACTATAACACACACACGGTTTCAGGGATGGGAAATCCTGTGTCACAAACCTACTGGAGTTCTATGACAGGGTGACGGCAATAAGACAAGAGAGAGAGGGGGAGGTAGATTGCGTTTTCTTGGACTGTAAGAAGGCGTTTGACACAGTTCCACACGAGAGATTAGTGCAGAAGCTGGAGGACCAAGCAGGGATAACAGGGAAGGCCCTACAGCAGTGTGGGCGCCTGTGACGAGCGGGGTGCCATAGGGGTCAGTCCAAGGACCGGTGATGTTTCTGGTATATGTGAACGACATGACGGAAGGAATAGACTCCGAAGTGTCCCTGTTTGCAGATGATGTGAAGTTGATGAGAAGAATTCAGTCGGACGAGGACCAGGCAGAACTACAAAGGAATCTGGACAGGCTGCAGGCCTGGTCCAGAAACTGGCTCCTGGAGTTCAACCCCACCAAGTGCAAAGTCATGACGATTGGGGAAGGGCAAAGAAGACCGCAGACGGAGTACAGTCTAGGGGGCCAGAGACTACAAACCTCACTCAAAGAAAACGATCTTGGGGTGAGTATAACACCAGGCACATCTCCTGAGGAGCACATTAACCAAATAACTGCTGCAGCATACGGGCGCCTAGAAAACCTAAGAATAGCATTCCGACATCTCAATAAGGAATCGTTCAGGACCCTATACATTGTGTATGTCAGGCCTATGTTAGAGTATGCAGCACCAGTTTGGAACCCACACCTAGCCAAGCACGTACGGAAATTAGAGAAAGTGCAAAGGTTTGCAACAAGACTAGTCCCGGAGCTAAGGGGCATGTCCCACGAGGAGAGGTTAAGGGAAATCGACCTGACGACACTGGAGGACAGGAGAGATAGGGAGACCTGATAACGACATATAAAATACTGAGAGGAATTGACAAGGTGGACAGAGACAGAATGTTCCAGAGATGGGACACAGCAACAAGGGGACACAGTTGGAAGTTGAAGACTCAGATGAATCACAGGGATGTTAGGAAGTATTTCTTCAGTCACAGAGTTGTCAGAAAGTGGAGTAGTCTGGGAAGTGATGTAGTGGAGGCAGGATCCATACATAGCTTTAAGAAGAGGTATGATAAAGCTCATGGAGCAGGAAGAGTGGACTTAGAAGCGACCAGCGAAGAGGCGGGGCCAGGAGCTGTGAATCGCCCCCTGCAACAACAACTAGGTGAGTACAAATAGGTAAGTACACACACACACACAAAACGGCTTAAACGAAGGAAGGGAATCCAGGAAGAAAGTACGAAGGTAGACGAAGAAAAAAGAAAACTGAAGATTTGATGGAAGAAACGAGAACTGTAAATTACACAAGCAAAATCTGTTTTTTTTTTTTAAGGGTAGAAGCATATAGAGACGAGGCCGCTGGTGAGTGTCACCAGCGGCCAGAGGCGAGAAACACAGTAACGAGAAGAAAATCAAATCAGAGAGTATCTGACAATTTTCACACAGTCCATGTCAGAGAGGATCACAAACAAGGAAAAGAAAAGGTCAGATAGAGAGACATGGGTAACGAGAAGGAAGCAGCAGGCCTGGTCAAGAACTGGGCCGCGGGCGATGACCCCCGGAACACCCTCCAGCCAGAAGATTTAGACCCATGTGTAACAGTTGGGTATCTTTATTGATGAAACGTTTCGCCCACACAAACACAGGGAGCAGGTGTAGTAGAGAAATAAAGATTATGTAATCAGTCCATCAACCTTGGAGAAAAGGCATTTGAGGTGGTCAGTCCCTCAGCCTGGAGAAGAGTTCACCTTCATGGTATAACATACTTGTCAGTATGTTATACCATTTTCAACAAAAACCCTCCAGGAAGCAGAGGAACTGAGGAGGGACGAGGCCATCTATTTCTTAATGTTGTGAATCAACAAGGAGTAACAGTCTAGTAAATACTTCAACAGAAGGAGTCACCAATAAATGTTAAGTCATGGAGGAAGGGGAAGTGGGAAAACCCAGATATTATCACTTTCACAGAGACGAAGTTCTCTGGAAGGATAACAAATACAATATTCCCAGAGGGGTATCAAATAGTATAAAAAATGAAAGGAAAAACAAAGGAGAGCTAGGAGTAACAACGACAGTTACAAATCACTAAAGATTTGAGTTTCAGGATTTATGATAAGTTAGAGACTTGGACAACACTTGCGTATCTATATTGATACCCAAGTGTTGGATGTCTCTAATTCATCATTCAGTTGGTTCTCTGAACCATTTATAACCAGGAATTATGCATTGAGGTTTGCAAGGTGTCTGCGTAGGGGAAGAGGGTGCAAAATGTCTGCGTGGTGGTGGGGGTGATTGCAAGGCGTCTGCATGGGGAGGGAGGCGGGTCTGCTCCTTTCATGGCTTTAATGGTACGACAAACATGGAAATGCACTTGCTAAGAACACTATGGCACGCGACGACACAATAGTTCACTATTTACACACACAAATCAACACTAGTTTCAATGGAAGAGAATCATACAACGCCAACACCTAAGAGAAAGAAACAGGAGTTGAAAGCAAATTTCTGGGAGAGAAAGGTCACACTTTCCTGAGCACTGACTAGTTCCGGGGCCCCGCTTCCTGACTTTAGACTGACTTACGACATTTAATTCTGACTGACCTGTCATTGAATTCATCTATATAGTCAGCTATTGTCTCACTCCACAGCTCGTTGCTATCTTAAATTATCTTAGGTGTTTTTATTTCCTAATATCTGTTTCTTTAATTTTGGCCTTGTGAATTTTGTATGTCGTGGTCATGTCTCCTCCTTGTTTTTACTCCTATTCAGTGTTGGCAGGTCTAGTTAGTATAGTTTTCCACACCGCACTTGTTCCTCAGCGCCAGCACCAGTCTGGTGGTGACTCCTTGAAGTCTCGCTACCATCTCTCTGTGTTTACATACTTCATATTCAGGGAATTGGCTCACATACGTAGCGAATTTAGATTTGACTTATTCAGGTTCCCGAAGACAGTTCTTATGTTAGCTATTCCTGTATATACGCCAAGTTTGTAAACAAACTTGGCGTATGGTATGATCGATGAGTTGTGTGGTATGAGTATGGGAATTGAGGGAAGGATGGAAGTAGGGATATGATGGATGGTAAGGATGGGATGGAGGGTTGAAGGGGTGGATGTAAGCCGCAGGGAAAAGTGCCACCACCAGCTGATGGAGTTCAGGCAGTGAGCAATGGTGCCTTTCTATAATTAACATCATTAGGCACAAGGATACCTACATCAGCTTCTGGAGTTCTGTCACACAGGATATGACATTCCAGTAGCGACAGAATATAACAAAAGTACTGGAGTTTTCTAATAATTTTTTTTATCAGGATGCGTCCCACAACAGTCGATTAATACCCAGGTACCAAATTTGACTGCTGGGTGGGCAGGGGCACCAGAAACTTGCCCAGGTGGGTTGCGAGGGATGGTGAGGAGGAGAGGGTACGGAACACAGAACTGAAAGAAGTGCTTTAAGGTTGTAGGGAACATTTATAATACAGAAAACTGGGTACCTCAGTAAGTAAGTTTATTCAGGTATACACAAATACAGTTACATAAATTATCATACATAGCAGCATATGTGTAGAGAACCCAGGATAACCCTTACATATTTGCAACTGTGTGTTAGTACACTACTGTGTGTTAGTACACTACTGTGTGTTAGTACACTACTGTGTGTTAGTACACTACTGTGTGCTACTACACTACTGTGTGTTACTACACTACTGTGTGCTACTACACTACTGTGTGTTACTACACTACTGTGTGCTACTACACTACTGTGTGTTACTACACTACTGTGTGTTACTACACTACTGTGTGTTACTACACTACTGTGTGTTACTACACTACTGTGTGTTACTACACTACTGTGTGTTACTACACTACTGTGTGTTACTACACTACTGTGTGCTACTACACTACTGTGTGTTACTACACTACTGTGTGTTACTACACTACTGTGTGTTACTACACTACTGTGTGTTACTACACTACTGTGTGCTACTACACTACTGTGTGTTACTACACTACTGTGTGTTACTACACTAATGTGTGTTACTACACTACTGTGTGTTACTACACTACTGTGTGTTACTACACTACTGTGTGTTACTACACTACTGTGTGCTACTACACTACTGTGTGTTACTACACTACTGTGTGCTACTACACTACTGTGTGCTACTACACTACTGTGTGTTACTACACTACTGTGTGTTACTACACTACTGTGTGTTACTATACTACTGTGTGTTAGTACACTACTGTGTGCTACTACACTACTGTGTGTTACTATACTACTGTGTGTTAGTACACTACTGTGTGTTACTATACTACTGTGTGTTACTACACTACTGTGTGTTAGTACACTACTGTGTGCTACTACACTACTGTGTGTTACTATACTACTGTGTGTTAGTACACTACTGTGTGTTAGTACACTACTGTGTGTTACTACACTACTGTGTGTTACTACACTACTGTGTGTTACTACACTACTGTGTGTTACTACACTACTGTGTGCTACTACACTACTGTGTGTTAGTACACTACTGTGTGTTACTACACTACTGTGTGTTACTACACTACTGTGTGTTAGTACACTACTGTGTGTTACTACACTACTGTGTGTTACTACACTACTGTGTG
Source organism: Cherax destructor (assembly GCA_009830355.1). Taxonomy (NCBI): domain Eukaryota; kingdom Metazoa; phylum Arthropoda; class Malacostraca; order Decapoda; family Parastacidae; genus Cherax; species Cherax destructor. Next base: position 170,534 of record WNWK01002981.1, read on the forward strand.
TTACTACACTACTGTGTGCTACTACACTACTGTGTGTTACTACACTACTGTGTGTTACTACACTACTGTGTGTTACTACACTACTGTGTGCTACTACACTACTGTGTGTTACTACACTACTGTGTGTTACTACACTACTGTGTGTTACTACACTACTGTGTGCTACTACACTACTGTGTGCTACTAGCCAGTTCTATACGAGTTACACAGTAGAGACAAATGCTATTTTCTGTCACACTCCATCACACAAGATGGGTTTCACACATTAGGTAATGAACTCTTGTCAGTCTTAGTTGGGAGACTTCAGTACAAGGATAGGCAGAGTGGAGATACAGCTTCCTTAGAAGGATTGGGGAGTGGAATGGGTGGAGTGAAGGGAAGAAGGGGTAGGTGGGCTCTGTTGGGTTGGGGAACAGATATTGAGTTGTGGTTGGGTGCAAAGCTTCGGGGTGGGAGGGAGATTAAGGATGGTAGGGGGGTTGGTCGGGATGAGGCAGGCTGTGGAGATTTAGGAGAGGGTTACTTAGGGGAGGATGGTAGTCACGGAGAGGAAGGGTTGAGTGTGAGTGCATGAGCAGTGCATGTCTGCGAGGCTAGTGTGTGTGTGTGCGCGCGCATGAGCAGTGCATGTCTGCGAGGCCAGAGTGTGTGTGTGTGTGTGTGTGTGTGTGTGTGCGCGCGCGCATGAGCAGTGCATGTCTGCGAGGCCAGAGTGTGTGTACTCACCTAGTTGTACTCACCTAGTTGTGGTTGCAGGGGTCGAGTCAAAGCTCCTGGCCCCGCCTCTTCACTGGCCGCTACTGGGTCACTCTCCCTGCGCCATGAGCTTTATCATACCTCTGCTTAAAGCTATGTATAGAGCCTGCCTCCACTACATCGCTTCCTAAACTATTCCACTTCCCGACAACTCTGTGACTGAAGAAATACTTCCTAACATCTCTGTGATTCATCTGAGTCTTCAACTTCCATCTGTGTCCCCTTGTTGTTGTGTCCCATCTCTGGAACATTCTGTGTGTGTGTGTGTGTGTGTGTGTGTGTGTGTGTGTGTGTGTGTGTGTGTGTGTGTGTGTGTGTGTGTGTGTGCGCATGAGCAGTGCATGTCTACGAGGCCAGAGTGTGTGATGGTTGTAGGATAGATGTAAGGAGGGGAGGGTGTTTGTCCTGGTCTAGAGGAGGAAGAGGAACAATAGTAGTAGTAGTGATAGTAATAGTAGTAGTAGTAGTAGTAGTAGTAGTGACTGCACAATGAGAATAACTATCACTTGATTCTTGTGAGGTTTCAATACCGACAGTGGCCGGAGGAAATGTAGAGTGGGGAGAGAACCTTACTGCTTTTCTAGCCTTGCCTCACACCCCTGGATAATGCACGACAGTCCTGAATCTAGACAAAAATTGCTAGTTAACTTCGATGTGGACTTTCAAGTTCTTCACTATGTGTCTGTGCTTCCCATGCACCCCCATGTACTTCCCATGCACCCCCATGTACTTCCCATGCACTCCCATGTACTTCCCATGCACACCCATGTACTTCCCATGCACTCCCATGTACTTCCCATGCGCTCACATGTACTTCCCATGCACCCCCATGTACTTCCCATGCACCCCCATGTACTTCCCATGCACCCTAATGTACTTCTCATGCACTCCCATGTACTTCCCATGAGCTCACATGTACTTCCCATGCGCTCACATGTACTTCCCATGCGCTCACATGTACTTCCCATGCACTCCCATGTACTTCCCATGCACTCCCCATGCACCCCCATGTACTTCCCATGCACCCCCATGTACTTCCCATGAGCTCACATGTACTTCCCATGCGCTCACATGTACTTCCCATGCACTCCCATGTACTTCCCATGCACTCCCATGTACTTCCCATGCATTCCCATGTACTTCCCATGCACCCCCATGTACTTCCCATGCACTCCCATGTACTTCCCATGCGCTCACATGTACTTCCCATGCACTCCCATGTACTTCCCATGCACACCCATGTACTTCCCATGCACCCCCATGTACTTCCCATGCACTCCCATGTACTTCCCATGCGCTCACATGTACTTCCCATGCACCCCCATGTACTTCCCATGCACCCCATGTTTCCCATGCACCCCATGTACTTCCCATGCACTCCCATGTACTTCCCATGCACTCCCATGTACTTCCCATGCACCCCCATGTACTTCCCATGCACCCCCATGTACTTCCCATGCACCCCCATGTACTTCCCATGCACCCCCATGTACTTCCCATGCACTCCCATGTACTTCCCATGCACTCCCATGTACGAGTAACTTCTCAAACCACTGTTAAAACTCTGTAAATCGGTTTGTTATAAGCAACACATTTAAGAGCATTGCTTTTAAACCCAAATAAAAACAGACTGCCCATCCATCTTTTTTTTTTAATAATTTATACAGCTAAACAATATGAACATCAATGTATATACACTGATTATATATATATATATATATATATATATATATATATATATATATATATATATATATATATATACACATGTGTGTGTGTGTATACCTCGGTGTATATTCACGGTAAGGTATATATCTCTCAGATACATACCTCTGTCATTAAATGTACACCGAAGTGTGTGCATCTTTCAGTGTGTGTTTATATACACACAGAGGTGTGTATCTCTCAGTGTATATACACTGTGCTAAATTTAATTTCTGTAGTAGCGATTAAAGTAGTGTGTTGGTGGTGTATGAGGGACCTCCAGTCTTAATCACCTTCCAGCTACTGCCAGATTTCATTTGTATTACTATTATTATTATTATTATTATTATTATTATTATTATTAGTAGTAGTAGTAGTAGTAGTAGTAGCAGCAGTAGTAGAGGAAGTAGTAGAAGTAGTAGTAGAGGTAATTGTAGTAGTAGTAATAATAATAATAATAATAATAATAATAATAATAATAATAATAATAATAATGATAATAGTGTTGGTAGTAGGGAAGACCTTATGTTTATATTCTAACAAGCTAATTACGGATCCTTGAAAGAAAATATCATGCAACTTCCCAAGTGGCACTTCCCAAATGGCACTTCCCAAGTGGTACTTCCCCAGTGGCACTTCCCAAATGGCACTTCCCAAGTGGCATTTCCCCAGGGGCACTTCCCCAGTGGCACTTCCCAAATGGCACTTCCCAAGTGGCATTTCCCCAGTGGCACTTCCCCAGTGGCACTTCCTAAGTGACACTTTCCAAGTCCCACTGAGAAAGTGGCACTGCTAATATGTAGTCTCACATTTTAAGTCGGCAGAGGGGAAGAGAGAGAGAGTAAGAGAGAAAAGGGAAAGTGGAAAAGAACGAGACAGAAGCAGAATACCAAAGAAGGAGGAGGGAGAAAATAATAGAATAATGAAATTGAGAGGAGAAAGCCGGGAAATAAAGACAGTTGATAATAGTATGAGAATAAAGGAGGGAGATGAGGAACAATAAGGATCATGAGATAAATTAAGAGATATAAGAGTATTTTTATTTTCTGAGAGAGCGAGCGAGCGAGCAGAGAGAGAGAGAGAGAGAGAGAGAGAGAGAGAGAGAGAGAGAGAGAGAGAGAGAGAGAGAGAGAGAAAGAGAGTTAATTACATTAGATTCCCATTTTTTTCGTTAAAACACATAAACTCAAAACCACTCGTTATATCGTAATTAAAAACCACTTAAAGAAATTTCCCAAAGTGCAAAAAGCCACGATTTTTTTCCCCCTTTTTTTTCTTTCTTTTTTTCCTACTTTATCTTTCCCCCTCCTCTCTATCCTCAAGTTATTCTTTAGCTTCTCTATCCTTCTCTAATTCATCCCCTTTCCGCTCCTCACCGCCAGTGTCAACAAAAATAGATAATCTGGGTTAAAATTTACGTTCTTAAACACCCATCAGTGTTTACCAATGTTCTATTTGGAGGTTCAAGATGTCTAATGTTTATAAATAGGAAAACATTTAGGCCATCAGGCTTAAATAACATCTCTCTTCTTGCCGAATAAGTCAAGGGAAAATTTGTGTATGCAATAATTTCGTAAAAATAATTCTGACCCTAACGAAAAAAAATATATTTCATTGTGTTTGTTTATTATTAAATTACTGTAAACTTATCTAAAATATATTTAGGTGGATTAGGCTAAATTAAATTGCGCTTGTTATAATATGGAATGTAACATATTTAGACTTGTCTTAATGACTCAAGAACCATGCAAAACTTTTTAAAAAATATATAGTGACGTTGGTGCGTTCAAATGTACACTTCTAGCATGCTACCAGGGATAAAAATATAATATACAAGAGGATGCATTTCAGATTATTGTATTTATATCAAAGTAATTTAGAGGAGTGATTCGATATTATATGCACTCACAAAATATATATACAACTCATACTTTGGTAGACAACAACCATCCAGGGAGGTGCTACCATCCAGGGAGGTACTACCATCCAGGGAGGTACTACCATCCAGGGAGGTGCTACCATCCAGGGAGGTACTACCATCCAGGGAGGTACTACCATCCAGGGAGGTACTACCATCCAGGGAGGTGCTACCATCCAGGGAGGTACTACCATTCAGGGAGGTGCTACCATCCAGGGAGGTACTACCATCCTGTCACACAAGTGTGCAACACTGCAGGTTGGTAGACAGCAACCATCCAGGGAGGTACTACCATCCAGGGAGGTACTACCATCCAGGGAGGTACTACCATCCAGGGAGGTGCTACCATCCAGGAGGTACTACCATCCAGGAGGTACTACCATCCAGGGAGGTGCTACCATCCAGGGAGGTGCTACCATCCAGGAGGTGCTACCATCCAGGGAGGTACTACCATCCAGGGAGGTGCTACCATCCAGGGAGGTACTACCATCCAGGGAGGCTACCATCCTGTCACACATCCAGAGGTGGTAGCACCCATCCAGGGAGGTACTACCATCCAGGAGGTACTACCATCCAGGGAGGTGCTACCATCCAGGGAGGTACTACCATCCAGGGAGGTACTACCATCCAGGGAGGTGCTACCATCCAGGGAGGTGCTACCATCCAGGGAGGTACTACCATCCAGGGAGGTGCTACCATCCAGGGAGGTACTACCATCCAGGGAGGTACTACCATCCAGGGAGGTACTACCATCCAGGGAGGTACTACCATCCAGGGAGGTACTACCATCCAGGGAGGTGCTACCATCCAGGGAGGTACTACCATCCAGGAGGTACTACCATCCGGGGAGGTACTACCATCCAGGGAGGTACTACATCCAGGATACACAGGAGGTACTACCATCCAGGGAGGTACTACCATCCAGGGAGGTACTACCATCCTGTCACACAGGTAGGAGTGTAAAAGAAGAAATCTGTTAAAAGTTTTTGCCCTCTTGACATTATTGCTGATCTTTTTCCATCGTCTCAAGACACATGCAGACTGGCAGGCAACTCTTATGAACTTCTACTTAAATTTAGAACTTATCTATGATAAATACACATGTGCAACACCTGGGTATTTTCATACACAGGTGTTGCATATGTGTCTCATCAATTTGTTTGTATTGTATACCCTAAATGTCAATATTCTCATATATATATATATATATATATATATATATATATATATATATATATATATATATATATATATATATATATATATATATATATATATATATATATATGTTGCAACCAGCACATCTTCAGGAGCTTGCAAAGTTGCAGAAGTAGGAAGTCCAGGTAGACGACATTTAAGAAACAGGCTTAGAAGCCGGAAAAAGGATCAAACTCGATTCAAACTGACACTATAACAAACCTGAAGGTTCTGATTCCATATATTTGACTGTGACACATGACCTGACACTCGAGAGAGTATCAGCTATCCTAGTATGACCTCTGACCTGGTGTGACCTCTGATTTGGCGTGACCTCTGACCTGGTGTGGCCTCTGATTTGGCGTGACGTTAAACTGGGGTGACCTCCGGCTTGGTGTGACCTCTGTTGGAGGGGTAATCTTGACTTGGGGTGACCTCTAATAGATCAACCAGAGAGAGAGAGAGAGAGAGAGAGAGAGAGAGAGAGAGAGAGAGAGAGTAACACAGACCCGTGGACCATGTTTGATCAATACAAGCGCTCCTCCTCCTCCCCCTTCCTCCTCCTCCTCTTCCTCCTCCTCCTCTTCCTCCTCCTCTTCCTCTTCTTCCTCCTCTTCTTCCCTATCCTCCACATCCTCTTTCTATTCCTTCCTCATCTCTTCACAGTCCTCTTCCCTCAACCTCTCTTCTACCTCACCCTTACTACATCTGTGTGGGAGAAGAAATGAGAGGAGAAAAGGGAAGAGGAAAGGGATAGGTGGATGGAAGGGAGAAAGGGTTAAAGGGAGCGTGGAAAGGGAGGGAGGGGGTAGAGGAAAGAAGGGAGAATGACGGTAGTAATGTTCCCTTGGTTTATGAATGTGAAGTCTCCCTGATACCATCTCTCTCTCTCTCTCTCTCTCTCTCTCTCTCTCTCTCTCTCTCTCTCTCTCTCTCTCCTTTCTCTCTCTCTCTCTCTCCCTTTCTCTCAAATTGATTTTACGTGCCCCGTCGCCTTTTCTTAGATGAGAAACCCGGTGAAATTTGTTGGAAAAGTTGTGGGAAACAGGTTGTTCCAAGGAGTTGGAGCAGGTGAGATGGTACAAGTGAGCTGGTACAAATCACTTGGGACAAAGGAGTGGAACAAATCAGCTGTGACAAAAGGTGTTTTGACAAGTATATGGGCAAGGAGGTTGTCTGAAAGGGGGGTTAGGGCAGGATTATTGGGAAATTTAGGACAAGTGGGCCATGGGCAACAGGTTCATGTTAAGGGCAAGTGGGCAATGGGCAAGAGACTTGGGGGAAAGAGTAGTTGATGTAAAGGAGGCTGGGCAAGAAACTGAGGTAACTACGTGAGTGTTGGGGCAGGATGGTTGACACAGGAGTGTGTTGGGGCAGGATGGTTGACACAGGAGTGTGTTGGGGCAGGATGGTTGACACAGGAGTGTGTTGTGGAAGGATGGTTGACACAGGAGTGTGTTGGGGCAGGATGGTTGACACAGGAGTGTGTTGGGGCAGGATGGTTGACACAGGAGTGTGTTGGGGCAGGATGGTTGACACAGGAGTGTGTTAGGGAAGGATGGTTGACACAGGAGTGTGCTGGGGCAGGATGGTTGACACAGGAGTGTGTTGTGGAAGGATAGTTGACACAGAAGTGTGTTGGGGAAGGATGATTGACACAGGAGTGTGTTGTGGAAGGATGGTTGACACAGGAGTGTGTTGTGGAAGGATGGTTGACACAGGAGTGTGTTGGGGCAGGATGGTTGACACAGGAGTGTGTTGGGGCAGGATGGTTGACACAGGAGTGTGTTGTGGAAGGATGGTTGACACAGGAGTGTGTTGGGGCAGGATGGTTGACACAGGAGTGTGTTGGGGCAGGATGGTTGACACAGGAGTGTGTTGGGGCAGGATGGTTGACACAGGAGTGTGTTAGGGAGGATGGTTGACACAGGAGTGTGTGGGGCAGGATGGTTGACACAGGAGTGTGTTGGAAGGATAGTTGACACAGGAGTGTGCTGGGGAAGGATGATTGACACAGGAGTGTGTTGTGGAAGGATGGTTGACACAGGAGTGTGTTGTGGAAGGATGGTTGACACAGGAGTGTGTTGTGGAAGGATGGTTGACACAGGAGAGTGTTGGGGAAGGATGGGTGATACAGGAGAGTGTTTGGGCAGGATGGCTGACACAGGAGAGTGTTGGGGAAGATGGTTGACACAGGAGTGTGTTTGGGCAGGATGTGCAGTTGAGGTAAGGATGGTGGGTGAGGAGAAGACTGAGTATGAACACAATGTTTGGACCATCTCATTTGAAGATGGGGGGGAAAATGTATCTCAGTGAACAAAAACATGTTGCCCATCTGTGTCTCAGTGCATAGCAACGTGTTTCCATCTATGTCTCAGTGTAGCTAGAAAACAGTGTTCCCATCTCTGTCTCAGTGTAGCAGCAACACAGTGTTCCATCTATGTCTCATGAGTCAACAGTGTTCCCATCTTGTCTCATGTAGCAGCAACACAGTGTTGCCATCTACGTCTCACTGCAGCAACACAGTGTTCCCATCTGTCTCAATGTAGCAGCAACTCAGTGTTCCCATCTGTGTCTCAGAGTAGTAGCAACACAGTGTTGCCATCTACGTCTCACTGCAGCAACTCAGTGTTCCCATCTGTGTCTCAGAGTAGTAGCAACACAGTGTTGCCATCTACGTCTCACTGCAGCAGCAAGAACACAGTGCAGCAACACTGTTCCCATCTTTTCACTCTGTTGGAATATTTTAGTGTTGTATATGATTTTTTGGTTACAGATTGGACGTTGTTTTGTGGTGTGTTTGTGCTCATCCATTTCTGTTCACAGGGGTCGATTCTCAGCTCCTGGCCCGGCCTCTTAGCTTGCTATTCTCTGGATTTAAAGCCATGTACGGAGCCTGCATCCACTATTTCTTCGTCAGGGTCATTCCACTTTCTGTCCACCCTCAGGCTGAAGAAACACTTCCCGACATCCCTGTGAGTCATATGTGTCAAACTTTCTTCTGTGCCCCTGTGTACTCGTTTCTCGCCTCTCTGGGTATGAAATTCTCTTCAGTCTCCCGGAACTTTCCATTCATTTGTTGATTTTTTCTTTCAGTTTACTTTCCAGCTGCTCTGCATTCATGGATTCTTTCATCCATTTAACGTTTTCTTCTTTTCAAAACCGGTTTCTCTGGTCTCCCCTACCGGTCTTACCTCAATGTTTACTTCCACAAGGTATTCAAAATGCAGTACTCTACGGTTGCTAAGTACCCAGAGGCCTCTCATAGTCTACCTCACCCTCCTCAGAGGCAATCACGGCAAATATTAGATCTAGTCTTGCAGCCTCATCCTCTCTCTCTCTCTCTCTCTCGTATTGTCATGCTCACACGAAGTTCTCCCTCACTACCTGTTTGTGTGTGTGTGTGTGTGTGTGTGTGTGTGTGTGTGTGTGTGTGTGTGTGTGTGTGTGTGTGTGTGTGTGTGTGTGTGTACACTCAGGAGACGATGAAATATTCCAGTGTGTTTCCCCGGGTGAGTGTCTCAGGGTTTGAAGAAAGCGGAAGCAGGTGGAACTACCACTTCAAACTTATGAGCAGATTGTCCCAGAGTGGTTCTGGGCACTGCTCCTTACTCTGCCTTGGCCGCCCAGGAACACCATTGGTTCGAATCCTCGCTACAGCGAGGTATATTACATGTCACATAATATGTATATATAAATATTAATATTAGTGTAAAATATGCGATAGTCTTCAAGGAACATGCAGAATAAAAACAAGGAAGACGCAGAACACACAAGGAACACACAGCATTAAACAAGCAACACATAGCATTAAACAAGCAACATCCCGCATAAAACAAGCAACACACAGCATTAAACAAGCAACAAACAGCATTAAACAAGCAACACACAGCATTAAACAAGCAACACACCAGACTATCAAGTGTTGCTTGGAGTCACCATAGAAAACGTAAACAGTTAAGTAATTGCTTTAACAGAGACACTAGAGCCTAGTGAAGTCTTTCTCAATACATCTGATGTAACTATAACTAGATGAGAGAAAAAAAATAAAGATGTCTTCGCACTAAGATTGGATTCTGAGTTACCTAAATCAAAGAGTTACGACAAATGCTTTCTGGGTTATGAGAAATTATGTCATAAATGAATTTAGTACATCTAGTGAGGACAGCTTTTAATTGAGTTTGTAGGGAGTCTAGAGTTAGGATAACAGAGTATCTAAACAGATCCCCCCTTCCCTTCCGTATCAGCGGGTGGTACTTTCCAAGACTTACCGCTGATGACCGAAACCGCGGACACTAGCGAACCTTATAATTCGTTTTTCGTTTACTATTTTTCGTGTAATGTTTAGAAGGAGTTGAAAGGTGATGCCAACATAGTTATTACTGAGCTTGATAATGGACGTGGTAGAGATGTGTCATATATACACTCAGTGGTCACTTTTTTTTAGGTACACCTTTCTAGTTACTGGGTAGGGAACTTCTTTGCCCCCAGAACAGACTGAATTTTTCGAGACATGGATTCAACAAGGTGCTGGAAACATTCCTTAGAGATTCTGGTTCATGTTGACATGATAGTATCACGCAGTTGCTGCAGATTTGTCGGCTGGACATTCATGTTGTGAATCCCCCGTTCAACCACATCCCAAAGGTTTTACACCAAATTCTGGCCCTACCATCTGCATGTCGCAGCAGAAATGGCAATTCGTCAGACTAGGCGACGTTTTTCCAATCTACAACTGTTTAGTTTTGGTGAGTCTGTATCCAGTGTAGCCTCAAATTCCTGTTCTTAGCTTCGAGGAGTGGAACCCGATGTGGGCTTTTACTGCTAATCCTCATCCATTTCAAGGTTCGACGTGTTGTGCGTTCAGAGATGCTCTCCTGCATACCACTGTTGCAATGTGTGGTTATCTGACTTACTGTCACCCTCTTAGCTGGAACTAGTCTGGCCATTATCCTCTGACCTCTTATATTATCAAGGCGTTGTCGCCCACAGAACTGCCGCTCACTGGATGTTTTGTGTTTGTCACACCATTCTCGGTAAACTCTCAGAGACTATTGTGGATAATTTAATATTTTTTTTTTAAGGAATGGAGTTAGATTTACCAAAAATCTGCTTCACCAAAATAATTAAGAAAGTAGGAATCCTCAAACGCACCTGGATAAGTGAGCGCAGAGGTGTGAAAGCTTAACAACAAAATGTTATATATCACTACAATAAATTCTGATATACGAACACCAGAAGGAATATACTGACATCTGAGAGACAGTACCGTGAATATACCGTGTAACTCTAGCCCTAAAATGCGTAAAAAATAAATACAAGCTACAGAGAGAATACAAACAAGGCAAGGCAGGTGGAGGGAGAAAGAGAACTTGATAAGCACGTGTATAGAGAATGAGAGTTTGTATGAGGACAGAATGAGGCAGCTATTTATGAGAAGATTTACAGAATGAGAGAGCTTTTATGAGTACAGAATGAGAGCTTTCATGAGTACAAGAATGAGAAGCTTTGGTATTTGAGTACAGAATGAGAGTTTTTCTGAGTACATGGTTTCCCCTGAATAAGAGCTTTATGAAGTTGATAACTCGATGAAGTTCTACTTAAGTGAAACGCTACTTAAGCCACTTGCGCAACACTTAGGTTTCTTTACCGAGGAAACGTTTCGCCAACCATTGCCTTCTCTTGGACTGATAAAGCCACTGGGGGCGAAACGTTTGCCCAATAAAGATACCCAAGGTGTTACACGTGTGTCTCATTCATCTACCTGTTTGTTTACTAAACCATTTATGCAATAAAACGCTGTTTCGTGCGTTTTATTAAATAAAACGCCTAGTTCCATCTTCTTCCTGGATAAATTTAGATTTTGCCACCGAAGTTGTTAGTTTATTGTTCACTCCACATCCATCCTATGGACGGTGACGCAAGAGCATATGGACACATAGAAGGCCTAGTTCCTAGGCCTTCTGTATTAACAGGTGTACATTTGGATTTATATCTACAGTTCACCTATTTGTTACAAGCAAATTTAGGAAATTTGCTTAGTATATCTGGTATCTTATTTTCATTAATATCTTGACATGTCACATAGGTTATTATACTATCTCTATATTCCTCAATAAGTGGACAATTAAGCACATAGTGTTCAAGACAGTGACCATAGGCCTGATCACATAATTTGCATTTAGTTTGATCAACATCTGTGAGTCTGGAGATATTGCAAAAACAACGGGATTGCATGTTACTCTCATTAACTTTGAGGGACTCGAAGCATGGACCGTTTCCCTCTTTCCGGCCCACAGTCGTGAGACGCCGGAGGAGGCTACGAGACCTCGTTCAAGGTCCTCAAATAACCCTCTGGCACATGTCGAGGACTCGAGAGTATTTTCCAGACCTCCAAATGGTCTGGAGGTTTGTCACGAGACCTGGCGGAGACCTCGAATTCCGCCGCGTTACATACCTCCACTGTCTCGTAAGGCCTCGAAATATTCCAAAATATAGCATCAGCATTCCTGGTGGGGCGTCGCGTAACCTCGGGAGGGAGAGACACACACACACAGATGACAGTAGCAAACGTGGCGTCTCTAAATCAGCATTATTTCTAAGTCTCTAAAGAAACTCTATGGTTTGCGCGTAGGCTGGAGGAGAGGATTGTGGTGGAGGGAGGGATGAGATTATGGTGGAGGAGGTTGGAGTGGGGTGGGGTGGGAAGGGAAAGTTCCTAGGGATATGATCTTGGGAAGCGGGACATGTACAGGTGAGCTTACAAATGTACCAGGCGTCCAGCAGGTTTCCCTCTTGAGGCAGTCTGGTGTGCATTTACAACACCTGTGTTGGGTAAGCTGGGCACGTCTCCTCTTATTCTGTCGACCCCCCCCCACACACACACAAGTTTTCTTCTTGGCTGCGTTGTGGGAGCCTAGCTGGTGTGTGTGTGTGTGTGTGTGTGTGTGTGTGTGTGTGTTTGTTTGGGGGTAATAGAGGCAGCTTGTGGATCCAACAATTTGCTACACACCAGAGTTGAACTTAAGCTCAGGCTTTTTATTTACACCTATGATGACCTGATTTACTCAACTTCTACCCTCTTAGAACTCTTCAGTCTGTGTATATACTCTAACTAGCTCCACTTCCTCACTACCCAAAGCCTGAAAAAAACTTGTTATAGTGTCTGCCTCACCTAGTTTTACCTCACTGCGAATACCCGAAGAATCTTGAACTTTATGATCATATCTCCCCCCAAGTCCCTCCTCCAGTATTGTAAAGTTAGGCTCCTTCGGTTTCTTCATAGTTCATCCTGATATTAGTCATAATATCAGTTATAATATCGAGAGATAGGTTTGGTGATTCGTCTACCCTAGAAGCTCTATCACTCTTAACTGGGACCTTTTGCTAGACTTCCGCTCCTCAGTTTCGAACTGTGTATCACTACAACTGTTTCGTCAGCCAGTGGCTTCTTCAGTCCAATGCAGAGAAAGGTGGAAGACGAGGAGGAGTTTGAGGTAATCAGTCCCTGAGACTGGAGGCAACTCCTGGAGTCGACTCCAGACTGAAAGAATGATTACCTTAAACTTCTCCTCCTCATCGTCCACGTTTCTCTGCAGTGGACTGAAGAAGCCACTGGCTACCGAAACGTTTCCACAATAGAGATACCCAAATATTGCAAAGTGTCTCATTTATCATGCCTGCAACTGTCAGGAGGCCCCTGCAACAGCTACTTCTTGGATTACTCTTGCAGTTTGTCCAAGTCAATTACGGTTTTCTAAGCACTTTCTCTGTTTACCGCTCGTAACGACTGGTCAGATCGTAATGAAACGATAGTAAACAACTCACCGAACGGAACGCGAGTTTCCTCTATAGAAAAAATGCATTGGTGGTCACAGTGGCGGCCCATGATAACCTTCCAAGGGCGTCTATAAATACACTAAGTCGGACGATTCTAGTTAGACCGGCATGGTATAGTGGTTAACGCACAGGCCTGCTAGTATTGTTAGGATCCTTAATTTTTCTCTTAAAATACGGTTTAAACAGCAAGTGTGATTAAAACTATGATCATTTACGTGCTTCTATGCCATATAACATCACCTGTTTAAACGATACGATGTTTCCCAGCAGTTGCAACGTAACGTTAGTAAACAACTGCTAAAGTGTAACACAAACCCTACCCTTGAGCATGTAAGACGCAAGCCGATTTTCCAAGGCATTTTACGGGGAAAAAAACGCGCCTTATATGCCAAAAAATACGGTAAGCATATTGTAACTAAAATTTAAATTGTACTAAAAAAAAAACCGCCTAAAATTGACTTGGGTTAGAATCCACACGTTGGTGACTTCCCTTCGTATCCTTTGGCGTCAGAGCTTAAAATTCTCTCCATACCACAGGTAAAAATAAAACCCCACCAAGAGGATCTCAAGGAGACCAGAAGAGTCGATGACCAAGTTTCCCTCGGGACCAAAAGACCACTGATTATTAGACAAGCGGAGAGCTGAGGCTCTGAGGGCAAGCGGAGAGCTGAGGCTCTGAGGACAAGCGGAGAGCTGAGGTTCTGAGGACAAGCGGAGAGCTGAGGTTCTGAGGGCAAGCGGACAGCTGAGGCTCTGAGGGGCAAGCGGAGAGCTGAGGCTCTGAGGCAAGCGGAGAGCTGAGGTTCTGAGGACAAGCGAGAGCTGAGGTTCTGAGGACAAGCGGAGAGCTGAGGTTCTGAGGGCAAGCGGAGAGCTGAGGCTCTGAGGGCAAGCGGAGAGCTGAGGCCTTGAGGACAAGCGGAGAGCTGAGGTTCTGAGGACAAGCGGAGAGCTGAGGTCTGAGGGCAAGCGGACAGCTGAGGCTCTGAGGGCAAGCGGAGAGCTGAGGCTCTGAGGACAAGCGGAGAGCTGAGGTTCTGAGGACAAGCGGAGAGCTGAGGTTCTGAGGACAAGGGAGAGCTGAGGTTCTGAGGGCAAGCGGAGAGCTGAGGCTCTGAGGACAAGCGGAGAGCTGAGGCTCTGAGGGCAAGCGGAGAGCTGAGGCTCTGAGGGCAAGCGGAGAGCTGAGGCTCTGAGGGCAAGCGGAGAGCTGAGGCTCTGAGGACAAGCGGAGAGCTGAGGTTCTGAGGACAAGCGGAGAGCTGAGGTTCTGAGGGCAAGCGGACAGCTGAGGCTCTGAGGGCAAGCGGAGAGCTGAGGCTCTGAGGACAAGCGGAGAGCTGAGGTTCTGAGGGCAAGCGGAGAGCTGAGGTTCTGAGGGCAAGCGGACAGCTGAGGCTCTGAGGGCAAGCGGAGAGCTGAGGCTCT